>MU399494.1:2395239-2694412 GCA_022578845.1 Hypoxylon cercidicola | reverse complement strand
CCCCCCCCCCCCCCCCTCCCCCCCCCCCCCCCCCGCGCCCCCCCGCCCCCCCCCCCCCCCCCCCCGATCTGCCGCCTGACGAGTTTGATCGTTTGATCGTTCGACGTGGGTTAGAAGTTAGACGGGTTTGAACCAGAGCGAAAGAGGATGCGTGCGCGTTATCTCTCGTATCTTGAAGCTTCGCAAAGTCCCCTTTCCAGTGCAAATCCGAAACTTCAGCTATACTATATCTCATCTCCGTGTCAATCGCAAGGCCAAGTGGTCCCGTTGAGGGGCAAGCCGATTTTAGAGACGAGCTTGGCTGGCAACACCGCAGTGGTCTAGGATGGTCGATTTTCATCCAGCAGGCAAAAGCCTCTTGTTGTGGCCAGGAAGCAGGACGCTAGGCCGAAACCGATTCGACCTGCATCTGAAGGCGGGGGAATCTCCTGCAGGTTCTCGCAGCTCTTCCAAGCAATTTGGTCCAAATGGTTCCAATCGCCAGTCACGGTTCGTCGCTAGCTGTCGATTTGGGAGCTGCAGTGGTGTGTGTGTGTGGGCGAGCCACACCCTTTTCTCGTCGACCCTGCGGTCGCCACCTGATAACCCGTGCCTGCTCCAACGCGATTTGCCTTCGTGGGAAGACCCCGAGTTCTACATGCGCCTGCGCCTGCGTCTGCTTCTGCGTCGGCGTCGGCGTCGGCGCAAGGGGACCACAGATAGCTACCGACAAGTAGCGACAGGTCAACGCTGGACCTTTCATTTCATCTGGACCCTGAAATCTGCAGGCCTGGCGTGTTAGTCTGCTCTTACATAGCATAATGCTTCCCCACTCGGCCGACAAATCCCAAGCTTTCCCAAGGACCGCATAACTATAGCGATATGGTACTAGGCTCGAATGCTACGAGAATACAACGTCGAGGTCGGTTGGCACTATCGTGCTTGTCGATCTAGCGTCGTCGTGGACGATACCAGTCTAGGAAAGGTTCAGTGTTTAACATATCGTCTTCCTTAACCACGCCTTACGGACTACGTGCAACATCGTATCTATTCCGCAAATGAAACACCACTAAACATCTGGGGTGTGCCCCTATCAACGATTGCCAGGCTGTTAATTACAGCCTGTGGTAGGACGATCATGACCAAGTCGAAGAGCCCCAGAGCCAAGGGGTAGAAACCCGCAAAATAAGGCTGCCGCGGGTAACAGATAAAAAGAATCGGGATCTTCAGAAACAATGTCTTCGATGCGGACACTCGTAAACAATGGTATTCTGCAAGCCATGATATAATGCGAAGCGTCACTCTCGAACACCATATCCACCTTGGTAGAACGTTGGCGTTGAAACATCGTGGCATCACGAGTTAGCGAATTGATCTGGCTGACGATGCCAGACGCGACGCAGTAGGACCCCACGCCCTCCCAAATGACACTCAATACTGGAGGCCTACAAGGCTTCCAAGATGTGCCCCTGTTGCTACGGGACGCGCAACGCACATGAGATAGCTCTAGTTACCCCAGGTGTAGTATGTAAGTATCTGCACCGCCGACGCAGGCGGGACGGGTTACTTGAATGAGTACATGCCCCCCATCTTGTCAGCCTTCCGTGTCGTCGCGTTCTCCCTTGCTAGTCCCGTGCTAGCTTCACGGCAAAACACCAACCTCGAGACTAGAAAGGAGGGTCCGCGTGGGATGTCGATGTCTTGTGTTGGATGCCTATCTCTTCTGATATGAATAGGCATGCGTCCACAGCATGTGGAATACCTATCTGAAACTATGGGAACCGTAGGAGAGTACGTGGGTACCTAGCATAATAGATAGCATAGGTAGATGGTGATACGCAAATGTGAGTGGAGTGCCCGCCCGCGATACGGTCACATTAGACTACCCACCTAGATCTGGTTTTTATCTCGGCAGGCAGTGCACACCTGGACGGACGAGATGATGTCTCCATGCCTTGAAGGTAATCTATGGAAACCGGACGTTATTCTCAAGTCTGCTTGTTCATCCAGGTATCTCAAGTTCCACCTCTCGGGAGACCTTGGTCATTATACCATTTCAAGCGACTACAACTCCTTGGTCCCCTTTCCAAGACCACCGGCGGCTTCTTAGCTCCTAGGTGCTAGATGCTAGCGAGTGATCCTTATCCCGTTTGCCCGCGCAGAACCGAAGCTAGAACGGATTGTTATGGAACCCCCATTCCATAGTGCAATATAGTGATACTGGATTTGTACGATGTAGTATGCAGCTCGCAGCAGATTCGTATATTGCTAAGGTGGTCGATCTAGTGGGAGCTCCCTTTTTTCCTTAGTAGAAAGCTGGGCGATTCGCTATGGGTCGCATTGAATGCGCGCAGGAGCACAGAAGCAAGGCTCGTTATATGTAGGTCACCCCGTGGAGCTAGGTCATTTGCAGACAAAAGGGTGCTTTTTGTCTTAGACGCTGACGAAGCAGGTCGCACGCGGCTGGCTGCGACTCAGAAGCATGCAGCGAAGGGCGCAATTGTGGCTTGGCTACCTAATCTATCCCGAATATTCACCGTTATACCCCATCATCCCCATCTTCTCTCCATCTCTCTTGCGTCTTGCATCTGCAGCCAGGGAGAGGTGGGGAAAGGGGCAGAGGCGTTCGGATGATACTCATCACATCTCTCGTACATGACAAATACGTATGCGAACACCTCGCGACATAGACACCTGACAGGTAACTGACATGTAACAAGCATATGGCGTCAAACATGGCGTCGAGCATGGGCCAAAAACCGAATGGGCAGATGGGGTCCGGAAGGGGGTGAGCAAGAAGCAAACTCGGCCCGTAGGTCTAAAGTCTACTGCAAAGAAGCTATCAACATATGAGCCGAAACTCGTCTACCTGTTGGACCCCCACGCGCAACTTTCGTCATGGATGTCCCACAAGGCGTCGAATTGAGGTTGATGTGGTTCTTGGATGCGACTAATATCCCGACCCAATCCGGTTGTTCAGCTGTGTCAGTCTCCCTTGTCCCGAAACTACCCTTCCCAGATGCAAGGCCAACGTCAGCAATTGATTGGCCTGCCTTCCAACATCAGCTACGTACCAGATAAGTTGACTTGTCACATTTCCATTTTTGTAAGCGAGACGCCTACTAGTTCGGTGAAGTCGGCAGGAACATGTGCACGAACGAGTGGGTATGCTATAGGGTGTCCAATCAGCAGCGAGAAAGTCATCATATCATCATAGCCAAGGCCAATCGTCATTCGGATCCTGAGAGCTGGGAAATTGTGTCCCTAGCCTCTTTTGGGGGCATTTCGGCCTTTGCTCCGAGGTTCTCTCGGGAGCCAGGACGTCGTTTAACGGGCCATTTGCTGAGTGAGATTCGCTTGCACAATTTCCGACATGGTGGTCTTTCGGGACGCCGCAAATCCGAGTCCAAGGTAGAAAAGGGATGAAGTGGATGAAGTCAAAAGGGACGGCTCGCGACGAGCCAGCGAGCGCACGGCTACGGTGGAGCTTGATGGTCTGTGTCACGGCAAAAGACTTTATCCCCTTGAGGGTATCAAGGATATTTCGCAAGGTGTATCCCTACCTTGTCTTTGACAGGCCAGGAGACCCATGTTGCGCTACACGGCTAACCTTCAACCAGGGCCAGCTGGCGACCTAGGCGCTGCTAGAGTCTTGAGATAGGGACTTTTGATCCTCTTTATTGATTGTCATCGGTTCGCCTGTTAATTCAGCCTCTCAAGCGTCTCTCATGATATTAGCGCTGATAGCAATGCTCACAAGCACGTTTAAAACGATCGTACGAAAAGTCACGATAAGCACCACCTAGCGCCATGAACCTCTACGCTACGAGCTTGCATATAATTTGCACGGTCAACGCGATGGATTCGAGGTCGTCAGTATCTGACAGCTTCACCGCAAGAAAGAAAAAAAAAAAAAAAAAGTATCGTGGTCATACGCCTGCAAATGATATGATAGATACAACCCTCACCTAAGAAGTTGTCTCGATTAGGGAACGGGGGAAAAACGTGGATGGCGAGTCTATAGTTTGTATCATCATCATTGGAAATCTCTTCTCCCAACGTCTTGGGTCCATCTCTCGTGGCTGGCTGACTAATTTCATACCCTCCCTGCAGATTTACCACTCCTTAGGGTCCTGGAGTCGAAACGAATCCCGATCGCAGTCTAGCTTGTCAGGGCTGAGTCCGAACTTTTGAGATTAGGTATTTTAGTGTATGGATCGATTGGTTACGAGGGAATCAAGAACGCGCTCGACAGACTAACGCGAAACTAGACTAGAACCAGAACAGTTGGTTTCGGATCTTGGGTACCGACGCTATCAGTGCTATCTGGCTGAATTTCTATGGAGGCAACGGCTTTTGTACAGTATTTGTTCCGAATGCCGAATGCATCCTTGGGGGTAGCAAGGCATATCTCTAAAACCCGCCAGACGACGCATCTCGTTCATTTAGGTCGAGGTCGAGATTGTGAGAGGCTATCGTGAGTGATACCACCGAAGGAGATGGACTTGGGCTCGGACTTGGGCTCAGACTAGGCTAGAACTTCCATTGCTTACTACTGTGACAGCCTAGCAGAACCCAATGACCAAAATACCTGTCTGGTGCTTTGTAAGTTGGAAAAGATGATATTCCCTTATTTCCAGTCTGATCCGCGTCTGGTCATATGTAAGACAGCCGCAAGCATTGCCAAGGGACTGTCATATCATGAACCGTCAGTTGCTCGACATCGCCGCAAACCATTGCAGGGTATCTCATGCAGGAACCGACAGCCGCAGAACCCTCGATGTTCATGCTTCTCGTGAGCTTAGTCTCGTCAGACTATCCATCTTGAGCCCAGTTCCGAATTTTTCAACTTGGCCACATCCACACTTAGGTGAGATAGCAGCTCGTTTTGGGTGACTTGCAGGTGAAAATTCAGCCAATATCACCTAAGACAAGATGCTAGCGAAGGATTCGATGACGTTTCTAAAACAAGGGTGTGATTTAAGCAGCTTACCGGCAGCAAGGCTCGGTCACATGAGCACCATTCTCCTGTCGTGCGGCACAGCCGTGACACGATAAAAGATTTGCGCAATTCCATACTACTCCCATACCCGATGTCTAAGCGCTGTCGTTCTGGGTTCCCGTACCCTTCCTTCCCTTCAACCATGCCGTCGGTGCTCCTACCGCCGTATATTGCACCATAACCACGCGATAATACGCTCCCAGGGTCGCTGGGCGTCTCGGCATGACATGGTCTTGCAAAACCCCACGCTTTTCGACAAATAACCCCTAGGGTTCCAAGCTTCTCGGCGGCATGCAATAGAGAGGCACGGTGCTACGGAAGTTGGCGTTACCAAGCTATGCGCCAAGATCCGACTTGATCATGAAATAATATCATGACAAACTTCACAAGGCTCGGGTTTACCTCCCTGAGACACTGCGGCCAGGGCCTTGACGATCGATATCTTTCGTTTGCTGCCAATAGTTGGAAATGTCTTGACCATATCACAGCGGACTAAGCCTCATTCTAGTTATCCCGTCCTTTGATATCTCCCTAACGTATAAGCTTAGTAGTGTTGTAGCGGAGAATAAATACCTACCTGGTACGCATATAAGAGCAAGGCTACATGTATATGTCTTGATTATTACCAAGTTATTCCCGAGCTTCGGCTAGTCCCGAATGAAATCCAATGCCGAAGTACATGGACAGAGTACCCACGGAAGCTATTCGCAGACTATTCTCTTGTAGCTAAGAGCGAACTAGGTTTGATACAGTTCATACCGAGTCCATGTGCATAGTAACATACCTACGCAGAATGGTCAAAGGCCATTTAAGTCCGAAATGATGCGAGCCTAGATGGAGCCACAGCTCAAGCAAGGGGGATACCTAGGCGGAAATTGGCCAACCCCAGACTTCTTCTTCTCACCTTTCCCATTTTTGGCTTGCTTGTCGATGAGAATGGATCCATGCGCCTCGCATCGGGGCTTTGCCGAAATTAGAAAGATATCCCCGACCATGGTACCGGCCGAATCTCTATTCTGGTCAATCCTAGTTCATCCTGGCAGCCTGGTCCTTGTCGATTCTCCAGGTTATTGGCACACCATCAAGTAGCAGCTTGATGTTCAGCGGCGTGGGCACGGACCAAGGACTAATCAAGTTAGAGAGCTCGAATAATAAGAGCTAGCAAGGTACTTCGTATCTTTGCAGAACAAGGATTTAATCCACAGGTCTTGCTTAATGGTGAGAAATTCGATGATTTATTACATGAATGGAGGAAAGACGCTTTAAGCCAACTGACTGCAAATCGGCTGAAGCCAACTTGAAGCCAATCATCACAACACATAGGTACGCCCTTTTCAAGATCGCCAAGTTGCAGAACTACATAGTAGACCAGACTTGATGGTTCTAGTGAGAATACATAGATGATCAACTTCATTTTGGTTAACGACTTGAGGCCAAGACATGACAATCTCAGATACGCGAGTCTTAAGCGAAAGGCATTTCACGTGTATTGTAGGTACCTTAGGTAGGTATAATACAAGACCAAGGTTATATCATGACATCTTCTAGATAAGAATAAATCGGACAGATAACTTCAACTTTGCTTTTCTATATGTGGTTTCCTTTATATAGCACTTTCAAGCTATACTCTTATAAAGGTACCTATCTGGTATAAGCTGCTTTAACCAAACAGCCAACCAATCTCACATCCACCTAATGCTTATTATATTCACAAAAATGGCTATACTGATATAGTTGGCAGCAATACGGTAGCTCCCGCATTCCCGCGCTACTCTATACAAGTATAGCGCTGCATTTGCTAATGCCTCGTGATGTAATAAGCAGACCAGTATCAACGTGGTCCGCGCATGGTGCTCCATCCCTTTGCATGCGCGCGATGCAACTTGGGTCTTCAAGAAAGACAGACTATCGGATGTCCGTCACGGTTTCTCCCGGCGGCACGGCAGCACCCGTAGACTATAGAGGTTATGGAAGCATCACTAGAACAACAAGCATACATGGAGTGTGATCTTGAGGTGTCTGCACACGAGACTCGTCTATAGAGAGCTATATAGTAGATTCCTATACGCTGCAACCAGCTTACCTGTTACTACCTCATGTTACAATGTTACATTTAAGAAGGATCAGTGACCGGGCCATACTCGATCTTCGGTAAGCTTGGCGTGAGTACCTCTTGCCTGCCGGGAAACATCCATTATTACGTTCGATTATGTATGTATGTAGTTGCGTTTCAGGGCATCATCCCGTCATCCCATCATATCTGAAAAGCCCGGTCACCATCTACATAAACCCCGCATTTTGCTCTCTTGGCAATGCCCAGGTGGTTTAGCCTTAGGTACGTGCCTGTGTAAGGCGATCCGCCGCTGTTAAAACAATGGTCTGTTTTTCTTCTTTTCCGAGAGGGAATGAGGATTGCGAACCTTGCGTCTGCCAGGAAAAGTCGTCGTCAGCCGCATCAAAAGATATCAACAGCTTTTTCTTGTTGTTCCTACTTCTCATTGGCGAATCACAAGCTACGAGATACGGACACGCCCGCATGATGGATGGAACCCCAGGCCATGGTCGAAACTTGGTCTGCCTGGATCTGACAACGACGATCACACACCATCCGGCCTCTGTCGTACAGCATAGACAGACTATCCGGGGCGTCATACAACTTGTTGAGCTCCAGGATTGGCGCCTTGATGCTGCCTTCGTATTGAATGTTTTCATTACTTGTTTTCAGGGGTACGAGCTCTATCCAAACGGTCAAGGCTAGACCAAGTGGTCAAAATAAACTGAAGCCTGCCCGGGCAGACGACATGTCATGTTACACCATAGTACAATACCTCTATCCAACCACGGGCAAACGCTTCCAGGGCATGTCTGTGCCTACTAGGTGCTAGAAAGGCGCGGACTGTTGCCTTTCCCCAACATTCAGGGCATACAACACTGCATTACCCCATCTGCTAATACCAGGTACGCAGACACAAAAATGACCTGTAACAGCCCGCACAGGCTGCCGCGCAAAGTTACAATATTCTGCCTTGCTGCACGAAATTTCTGCTGCATCACTAATGATCGGCTATGGTGGCACACACAGATGCCCTGTTGCCCTGTTCCCTCTCGCAATCCACTCCATTACCGTTGCTATTACTAGGTATTCCCGCCCCGTCTAGCGTCACGCCCTCGTGCGCGGAACATCGCCTCCAATGATGCTATGTACCTAGTGTTTGGGAAACGGCAGACCGGTGTAGGTGATGAGGTGAAACATAATGTTACACCTTGGTCCAGACTCGTCGTCGACCTACACCGATCCAAGCGCTTACCTGTTTTACTCGAGGCTGGGGCTAGACCCTTCAGTCCTAGGTAATATTAATGACAGATGAGGATTGTAGCAACGCATGGCTGGACGCAAGTCAACATAGCGCATGCACGTCTATATTGCAGCTTTTTTGCTTTTTGCTTTCAGCAAGGTACAAAGGTTCCCGCGTTCTCGAATCTGAAGAACCTGGCTGTACCCAGCCGCCACCGATTTCTACAACACACCCATTCCTCACGTCAATTCCACGTTATTCCCAACATGGCTGCGACGCCTTGTCGCATTAATGACACACCACCACTAGCCTACTGTATTCTACGTCTCTAATGCGTCAGCTAACTCATGTGGCTTGCCGCAGTAGAGAAGGATCTCGTCCTTTTCTCTCATTGGTCTGTCCGCACCGACGCTGCGGTCCCAATTTCCCATCACGCTCATGGTTGCGATTAGTTTGGGGAAGCCCTGATATTCACTAGCCTTAAAACATACCGAAGCTCCAGTTACGCAGTACATTTCTAAGACGCAATTGTTGTGCAATCCCGCTAGCAATTCTCCTTACATATGTGGCTGGCCGCTAGAGTTCCGCAACAACAGGTGATGGCTTCACAACCATGGTAGAAACATCGCCGACTCCTTAAAGGCCTGAAGGCTTACATATTGATGCTGGTGCTAATGCCAGAATCGAATATCAAAGCTAACTCTCAAGGGTACCGGTGTTCGAGCCCTGTGATCGACTCCAGGAGGAACAGCCCATTCCTAACCCACATGGTCGATATTCCTCGCATTGTTCTTCCCAATTCGTCGGGCTGTAAATGTCTCTGGCCAAGGGTAGACAACCACCACTACGACGTTATAGCTCCCAAAGGGAAAGTAAGCATGGCTTAAAATGCATCAAGCTGTCGAAACAGTCCATAGTTGGACTCTATCCCAAGCACGGAACTACCTTGCCGAATGACAATGTGAGATGAATACGCACACACGGTTCGGGAATAACAGACTATATCGCAAAGAGCCAATGGAGAGAACAAGTTTTTACACGGGATGACTTCGCCACATTAATTCTTGTGGCACGATGAATTTTCTATTGGGAATAGCTGTGCGTGTTAGGACACAGTGCCCAGCCGCGCAGGCTATTTACTCATCTCCAATCACCATTCACTATTCCGGAGGATCACAAGTATCAGGCCATATGAAGGCCTTATTGTTAGCTGGTAACGAGCCAACGCACAAAAACGGGGGAATTGTTGCAATAGTCCGCGAGCCAGATGTGGAAGCAGTCAATGCCTTCCCACCTCATTACTATCCGAGCCCGAACAATCCGGTCCCCGTAATGGGTACCTACGTGATGGTTCCCGCCGTATAGTTTTTTTTATCCCGAATCTTACCGGCTAAGTGGCGGCCGTGTGACTTGTGCGACTGAACTATTCGACGCTCAGGGGGATGGACAACGTAGTCCTTTTCCGCATAAGGTTGTGTGGCAGCACGACAGGCCACGCACGCACACATCGATGCGCGGGCTGCGGCCACCCACCCCTCGAAACGGGTAAATGAGTTTCTGTGCGACGCCGGCAAATTGCCGTTCGCCGTATATCTATCGAGAAGGGAAGCACAGCAACCACCCGAACGGCGATTTGTGCGATCGCTGCCTGCGTCCCGCGAAACAGAACTTGCCCCCTTCTCCCGACGGAAGCGTGGTGATGCTGTGAGTGGACGGCGAAGACGAGGAAAACTTTGCATGCCTTAGGTACCGAAGCCCAACACACCCATTTTCTGTAACGGCGAAGGGCGGTTTTCTTTTTCGGACGTCAGCGAGTCATGGGACTGAATGCGCATGCACCTTGCCGTCCTGTCTGTCTCTCATAGTGCTTGCGTCCGAGATCGCAGTCTGCCGGCGATGCGACGCTAAGCTTACTTGGTGGTCACCACTTTGTTGCTGGGCAGATGCGCTGCTACCTACCACGGCAGTCCGGGCGTGGCTCTAATCGAACATCTCGTCATACATGATGTCGTCGCCGTCGTCGCCGAGTCTGTTAGGAATGCCACCACCATGGGATTGGAGTCTTGGGTTTAAGACCTCAACCATCGCGATCAGTGCACTGGCAAATGAGAGCTCTTCTCATCGGCGACAGACATGCTTTAATCATTCGTAGGCGAATACCGATTTATGTCCAGTGTTCTATCCCGAGATCCCCTATTGGGCCCTTGTCTGTTTTGTGATAGGTATTGTGTCGGACCAAGATCTGTTCTGATACGATCTTGGGTTATGTCGTCCTGCATACATATCAAGTGTCGGCTGCGAACTCGCACCAGTGACGATTTATGCTTATCCCGACGCGTAAGATCGAGCCAAGAAGGGGGTCTATCGGCTTCCCTTCACCACACTGCTACAATACTGCCAAGATATCTATCCTAAACCTCCGGCTATCCCGGCTGGCTGTTTTTCTCCGAGCGACTACCTGTTCGGAGAAGGACGTGCAACCAATGTCTACATTCATGTGCCTATGACGATTTCCAGAGAGATAACATCCTCTTCAGTGGACGGAATTCCTCCTTGAGGGTAGACGTGATCTGCCTGAACCATGTTGGGGATGAAACAGATGTGTATGAGTGTTTTCCCGTGAGGCGCAACAGGCAGGATTTGTATCACTATACCTTAGAGGATTATACTCGTCAACGCGAGTTGGACTCGCGGCACGGTAAACTTGGCGCACACGAACTTTATGTGGATAAATGGACTTACGTCCCTGCTCTGCTCATGACGATAAGGAAGTAAAAAGAAGCCAGCTATCTGAGTTGTATTGGACGTAATTGTTACTGAAAGCATCAACATAGAAACATCAAACAAGATAAACGTGGTATGTCTTAGTGAGCCTCGGGGTCTATTCTCAATTCTCTGAGAGATGATGGAAGAACGCAAAGCCTACTTGGGAGTAGTCGGTTATTTGGTGAGCGACACGAACGTAGGCAATAGGTATTCTAAGCCTAGACTTAAACATATCTAGGAGATGCTATCACAACGTAACAAGTTAGGAAAAATTTTTGGAATAGTTCCTGTTAACTGTCACTCTCATGGAACTCTCTTAAGTCGTAGCTTTTATCGAACCACCAGGTAAGCAAGGAACATCACTTATAATGTCTAGATCTCTCACCTCTCGTATATGATAATGACTCTGTTCTCGCTCTTTAAATTTCATCGTAAGAGGTGTTCACTCTAACCGTTGACCATTACCAGGAGGCGTAAACAGACACCCGCTTGACCAGGAACCTAGTACCTCTCCTCTCCTTACACAGATAATACAACCTTTTATAACAATGTACTTGGAGAGGTTTAAAAGATGGAACCCGGTTTGAATAGCTAGTATGGGCATACAAGTTGCCTTGAATTTCTAGGACCACGGAAACCTGTCTGTATTGATCATCTCGACTCGCAGCCTGTCCTAGATATGTGAAGTTCCAATATCATGCGAAGGTAGAGAGGGGAACTCGTTTCACTAGAAGCTTTCCCGCTACAACAATATGACAGCATCTGAAGGCAAAAGCATTTCGAAAACGTTTCTCGGCGTCTCAACTGTTAAAAAGAAGCAAAGAACCTTGTATAATTGTCAGGCTAAGTCTTACGTTAAGCCTGTGTTGCTACCTGAATGAAAATAAATAAAAGAGTACTTCGGTACTTGGTCCCAGGTAAAATTTCTGTTGACGTTAAAATAAAGTGCACATACGCTGCCAGAAAACCCCACCATGTGGGACGCCTGCACGGTGAAATTTCTTTTCCACTTCCGGTGGGAGCTCTCCAAAATTTCCAAGGTGCCTAGGCGACAAGCACTTTTGAGATTAGTGCAAGCTTCGAAAACACCACATTTCTAAACCCGGACCTTGTCATCTGGCGAACTGTGTTAGGCTACGCTGGATGCTACTCGAACATACTTATTTCGACTATCGGATTTTCTAGTGAACACGCCGCGCCTTCAAGATGCAGGCTCCCGTGTTGGTTATGAGTGAGCCCCTCCATAAACCCTGAGCTGAGCTGAGCTGAGCTTCGAAGGAAGCAGATTAGCTAATGGACACAACTAACATGGAGATACAGACACCCAGAGTGGTGAGAGACAGACTGGCCGAAAAGCTCAGCTGTCTAACATTGCTGCCGCGAAAACGTATGGGTTCTCCGCTACCCCTCGTCCCCCGTCCCTTGTCCCTTGTCCCTCCCCCGCTAAACTCAAGCTCCCAGTGTTGCCGATATCATTCGATCATGTCTCGGTCCCAAGGCTATGCTGAAGATGCTGTTGGATCCTATGGGCGGTATTGTACTGACAAACGATGGTCACGCTATTCTTCGAGAGATCGAGGTGTCACATCCCGCCGCCAAGAGCATGATCGAGCTTAGTAGAACACAAGACGAGGAAGTCGGTGACGGCACGACTACTGTCATTATCATGGGTCAGTATTCTCCTGCATGGTCTATCATGGACTAAAATTGCTAACTGCGACGTAGCTGGAGAGATCCTCGCATATGCCCTCCCGCAACTAGAGCGAAACATCCACCCCGTCGTCATTATTTCCGCCTTTAAGCGAGCCCTCAAGGATGCCTTAGAGATCATCGACGAGATCTCCCTACCCATAGATGTTAACGACGATAAAGCCATGTTCGGCCTCATCTCTTCTTCGATCGGCACCAAGTTCGTATCCAGATGGACCGATTTGATGTGTAGCTTAGCCCTCAACGCCGTCCGAACCGTCACCTGGGAAGCCGGGAACGGCAAGCAGGAGGTTGACATTAAGCGATACGCGCGTGTGGAGAAAGTCCCTGGAGGCGAGATTGAGGACAGCAGGGTATTAGACGGAGTAATGCTCAACAAGGACATCACTCACCCCAAGATGCGAAGGAAAATCGAGAATCCGAGAATCGTGCTTCTCGACTGCCCGTTGGAGTACAAGAAGGGAGAGTCTCAGACGAACATCGAAATACAAAAGGAAGAGGATTGGGAACGCATCCTGCAGATCGAAGAGGAACAGGTCAAATCCATGTGTGAGTCGATTCTGGCTTTCAAGCCCGACCTAGTCATTACGGAGAAGGGTGTTTCGGATCTCGCACAACACTACTTCATGAAGGCGAATGTCACCGCGCTCCGCCGAGTCCGGAAGACGGATAACAACAGAATAGCCCGAGCGACTGGTGCCACCATCGTGAACCGGGTGGACGATCTTCAGGAGTCGGATATCGGAACCCAGTGTGGGCTATTCGAGATTGAGAAGATCGGCGATGAATACTTCACCTTCCTTACTAAGTGCAAATCCCCCAAGGCCTGTACAGTCCTGCTCCGAGGACCTTCCAAGGACATCCTAAACGAGATCGAGCGAAATCTTCAAGATGCTATGGGAGTAGCTCGGAACGTCATGTTCCATCCCAGATTATCGCCTGGTGGTGGAGCTACGGAGATGGCAGTTTCGGTACGGTTGAACCAACTAGCGAGAAACATCGAGGGTGTGCAGCAATGGCCCTACAAAGCGGTAGCAGAGGCCCTGGAAGTCATTCCGCGAACCTTGGTTCAGAATGCTGGTGCTAGCCCCGTGAGAGTTCTTACGGAACTTCGTGCTAAGCAAGCAGAGGGCAAGAGTTCGTGGGGCATCAACGGAGACACCGGAACCATCGTGGATATGCAGGAGTACGGCATTTGGGAACCGGAGGCCATCAAGCTCCAGAGCATCAAGACGGCTATCGAGGTAAGCTAACCCAGATTTGATTTTACTTAGACCGCATACTAATCCCCATCTCAGGCTGCTTGTCTCTTGTTGAGAGTTGATGACATCTGCAGTGCGAAGAAGGCGCAGCAAGCGGGAGCTCCGGGTCTAGGTGGCGGAGATGACTGAGAGAGTTAAAACAAAATAATTTGTGATGCTGGGCAGGCCTATAGACACGGAATACCGAGAGGACATACCCCTGTACCAATGGCTGGTCTAAAAGTCTGATGAGATAGATGAATTAGATGGTCTTGCCAACACGTTGATGTGCCAGTAGCATCAAAGACCTGCTTATTCAATGACTAGGTGGTTCGTGATGCCTTATTCATTGAGTGATGACACTGCTTTAGTTTGAGGTTGCAAGTAATGGCAAGTCAATGTCAAGCAACTTAGTACTCTATACTGGCTAGCCATCAGCCTAAATTCAATACCTACCTTGAAAAGCCTATTGAGGACATCATTTAAGATGAAGAGGTATTTCAACCTAGGCTTTTACTAAGGGTTTCTAACAGAATCCTAGCAGGACTCCTATTCCGAAAGCTATTATATGTGATCAAATCTCTTATTGTCTCTAGTTATAGGCCTTTTGTTTCTAAGGCCACTGGAGGCGCCGATAACTATTGATATCGTTTCCCAAATGTGTTAAGTCCTTTTGATTAGATACTCACAGTGGCTCCTTTTACATGTGGTTCTATTGCTTCTCGGTTCTGTACCTATTTGTTTTCGGCATGAATCCATGTTCACTTCATTGATCATAAAATCGATACACAGGTAACTTTGAGATAGGCTGAACAGCACCACCAGCACCGTTGAATGTCTGTTAATGGATGACAGAGGGGCAGGGAGTTCAACATTAAGGATAAGGCGATTAATATACTACACTAACCTACCTAGTCGTATCGATTATGAGCTTAGAAATAGCTGAGTCACATACACATGTTGATCTAGATACATAGGTACCTACATAAATCTACGTCGGAGGAAGTCCCTTGGATTATTCCGCCTTTGAAAGAACTCAAGGGTTGCTTATCGGAACCATTGAGGTACAATCCGTTCTACAGAAAGTACGATTCATCCTCCCCCTATTCATAGTTCTATAAAAACTACGATTTATTTTTCAATAATTACGATTTGCTTCAGAGGAGGTACGTCTCGTCGTAGCCCTGTGCTCCATAATAAAATCAGGTGGTCTTGAAATATTGGTCAGAACAATTACCCCGCATTCGTGAAATTCCTATCGATATCTGAAGCTATTCCCAATATTCTCATCACTTATCTCCTCCAACCTCACATACATTAAATTCACTTCAAGATCAGTCTACCAACACACCAGGGAGGATATATAAACACCAAAAAAAACTGGAAACATCTTTAGCTCGCTTCAATCCAGCCCAATCAATCAGAATCGCTGAGTGTACACTGACCTGGTGTGACCTAAGCCCTGCTCTCAATCCTTGGCCCTACGATTTCTCTGTTCCGAGTGATTCGACTGTTGCAAATAGCTTTTGGTATCAGGGTCATAGCCCTTGGCCACCCGGGTAGGACAGTGGGTAGGTTGGTCAATAGGATCTCCCCCCTATTATCTGGACCTAAGCAGGTGGAAAAAGCCTGGTAATCGGGCTGCCAGCTGTCCCAGCAAGCACTCCGTGGACACCGTAAATAACTTAGTCTTTTTCATTCCTAATAGTATGGTTCTTATCTGATAGCAGGCACGTTTTGTCTCCCATCGCACAGTCAGCCTCGTGACGAGTAAGAACGTTTTGTTCTGTAGTGGGTACCCCTTATCTCTGTCATTGGTACGGCAAAGAGGCACTAGCTGGACTTGTTGTAGTACATGAACCGTTTTTTATTTACAGCAAAAACGTCTTATTCTATAGCAAAAACGGTTTTGTGTAACAGCAGGCACGTTTTGTATTGTTAATGTCAGGGTATGAACCCCTGCCATCCGGGTAGGGCCACATGTGTAAAAGAGAGAGATGTGACAGAAGACAGGCCGAGTGATGGGGGATAGGCCTCTTTGCCCTTCGCTTGTCGAATCTCTGTCTCCTACCAACCACAGGCCTGCGGTCCTACCCCCACGGCAAGGCTGACAGCTCGAAAGGTTTTTCTTTCCCAACAAGAACGTTCGTATCCCAGCAAAAGCGTTTTGTTCTTCACCCTCTACACTTGCTACAATACATCTTACTCCACCCAATATTCCAAATTTACCTAGCTCACGGATATCACAGCGACGTCTCTCTACTCAATCATCTGTGTCGTCATCTATATTATATAGAGTGAAGCTATCAACGGATTTTCCTTGTGTAAGTCCGTGACTCGTGCCTGAAATACAACACTTCCGATTGCACATTGGTATTGATACCCCTTTCTGGGAGACAGCATATGTTTCTCGGATATTTACATATCCGATACTGACCGTACCTACCTGAAATGCTAGAATGTATTGTTCTACAACAAGAATGTCCATGTTATGGCAGGCACGTTTACCCCTGTCCTGTATGGGATAGGGGGCGATGAGCTTGCTACAGTGCGTCTTGCTCAACCCAGGTATGCTAAATTCCAAATTCACCCAGCTCATAGGAATCACCGCAACATCTTCATCTTCTTGCTTTATCATCAGTGTTTCTATCGAAATACACAGATGCCAGCTAGAAATACACAACATACTGCCTATACCCCTTTTAAAAGATCATATATTTCCCAGACTCTTACATACCTACCCATACATCTCTATACACCTGACATGCTTGGAATATTCTATTCTACAACAGGAACACAGACATTCGTCCTCCAGCTGTCTTCTAGCAGGAACGTTTTGTTCTATAGTAGGTAGGTACGTTTTACCCCTGTTACCATATTGGAAAAGGGAGGCAACCTTGTTCCATTCAGTGCTCTTTATTCTAAATTTGTCCAGCTCATGGATTCCGAATCACCCCGAGTCACCGCAGTGTCTTCTTGAGTGTTAACATCTGAACTAGGTCCGTGAAGTGAAGCTGTCAACGCATTTCACTTGAAAATGAAGCTAGAACTCCTCAACACATCCCCTATACCCCTTTCTAAATGAACGCATATATTTCACAGACATTTACATTTACATTTACATTTACATTTATATACCTACCTAGGCGACCTCTGTGAGATACAGCACATACCTAGAGTATTTTATTCCTACCTAGGTAGGTACGACAAGAACGTGTGCTTTCTGGCAGGAACGCTTTGGTCTATAGTGGATACGTTTGGTCCAACAGTGGGTACATTTTACCCCTGTCGCCATATGGGAAAAGGGGGGCTGACCTTGCTACAGTGCGCCTTATTCCACGCTAAATTCCAAACTCACCCAGCTGATGGAAATCACGGCAGCCTCTTCTTCTTTATCGGTCTTCCCACCCGAACCAGGTAAGAAAAGTGAAGCTGTCACGGCATTTGCAAGCTAGAAGCACACAGCACTCTGACACCCCTTTCTACGAGAACACATCTATTTCCCATATACATATGTGATCTATTTATCCCTAACATATCTCCTAGGTAGGTCATCTCTGCGGATACACTCTGTGGACACATCAAGCGGAATAATCAAGCGGAATCATCAAGCGGAATCATCAAACGGAATCATCAAGCGGGATAAGCAGAATCATCTTAGCCCCCCTATTAAATCACCACAACAAATGGGATAATCATTGTGTGCCTATTTAAATCTGACCATCCTGTGGTAAATAATTTCCTTCCCTTCCTCCTCTTCATCCTCTCCATTCTCTCCATCCTCTTCTGATGCTACCACCAAGCGACAACAAATGTCATGACGCATTCACCATGCAAACATACACATGGTCACCCATACACGTCACTTCCCGAGTGCGTGTTCCATCTGATTTAGCCATGGGCATTTAAAGGTATTTTCCACACCATTTTCCTGCACTCTCCTCTCCCTCCCTCTGTATTCTTGCTTGATGCGCTCTCCTCTCTCACCCTATACATCTATGCACCACGTGTATAACAATATCCTACCAACAAGAAGCTTTCCCCCTAGCAATCCTTCTCTTCATATTCATGTTTCGCCACCGCACAAATCTTACACATCTACACATGCACTCCCTAGTCTCCTGTCTATTTCACCAAAGATCCACCACCACGATGCCCGTTCTTACCAAAAGGCGCAGGGCTGAAATGGAGGCCACAGCGGAAGGGCGGGAGCAACTGGAGATCGAGGCGAATCTTCAGCTCCTTACCCCGAAGCGTCGGCGCGCAATCCCCTCTGAGAAGAGTAGCCAAAAAATAGAGCAAACCACTCGGAAAACTCCTACTGACCAATCGACTAGTTCTGCTGCCTTGGACGTGGTCGAGGATCAGGGAGCTAGGCAACAAACTCAATTAGAAGAGCAGGAAGAAGTTGATGCTCAACTAAAAGCGGAGCAGGCCTACCATCGACCTGTACCCCTAGAAGAGCCGGACCGCGAATCCGATGGCGCTGTTGATGAATTGTCTGCTGATGCTCCCTCAGTTTCTGGCTTGAGACCCCAACTCGGTCAGGAGCAGTATAACTCAAGCCCAGCAGAAATCTCAACTGAGACTCCTTCTAAGACACCATCAAACCGAACCTCGACGAAGCGCAGAGCTAAGACGCCCAATGAAGAGTCTAGCGAAGACAAGGGCCTTGAGTCTGGCAACTTCACCATCAAACAAATAGGTGATCAGGCCGAAACGATAAATGTGACCAAGTTGCTCATTGAGCACGCTGAGTGAGTGCACCTGACACTAAACCCCTAACCCTAACCTTATTCCCTCTTTGCATAATCAACTTGCTCTGAACGCCACTGCCAACCACATGTATATCACATGCTAATCATCATGTAACGCAGTAAGTACGGTGTCGCCGCACTACCAAGTCAAGAGGCACTTCAGTCATGGCTCGACAGAAACAAGGATGAGTTTGCAAAGGCCAACACAGCACCCGCGACATTCGCGACAGCCGAGATGGCCGTGACAGTTCCTCCTCACCAAGGAGGGGCTCCTGCTGCCGCCGTCTCTGACACCTATTCGGAGACGCCCGCCGCGCATCCTTCGGCTCGGCTACCAGTAGAGCGCCGGGGACACACAGCTCTATACCTGCGGCCCCGCGAAGATGCGCGCCAGCGCCGTAAGTGTTGCGGCGCCCGCGCAGTCAATTGCGTCCGTGGCACAGCCGCCTCTGTCCTGCGCCTGGCTGCCGCAATCCTCGATCCCGACGACCGCCAGCAGCAGCGGCAACGTTGTTGTCACCAGCCTTCAGCTCCTGCAGCCCCTGCCGTGGCCGCCTCCACGGCAACATCACGTCTTGAAGAAGACGAACGCGCGACGGAGGCAACAACAAACGAGGTTCAGAAACCCAAGTCACCATCCAAGGCTACCGGCAAGAAGTCGTCGTCTTCCACCCGGTCGGTCGCGCCGCCGCTAGACGCGCGATTCTTCCACCCTAACGGCGAGCTCAGGACCGCCTACATGCATCTAGCGGCGCGGATTCCACTACCACTAAGGTGGGTGTTGTGGGCCGTCGAGAATAGGCACTACTATGTGCCGGGCCGCGGTGACATACGCGACTCCAGAATGTTGACGGCCGATGACAACTTCGACTACGACGCCCTGCACGCGGCGTTGAAACGCAGCTCTTCTAAAGCTGGCGACTTGAAAGTTGATGCCTTCAGAGAAGAACACCTCAGAGAAGGACGGCCCGCTGCGGCGGCGTTCCACCATTTCTCTCACGAACTACCCCCCCTCGAGGAAACCCAGCCCCAGGAAGAGGATAAAGCGGAAAGAAATGCTGAACAAACATTGAAGGATGGGGCGTCTGAGCATCAATCAGGCGCAACAGCGGACACCAGTCCCCGAACGACGCGAGAGCGAAGGTCTAGCGCATCATCCCCCTCCGCGCCCAGAGGCTCGCCCCGAGATGAACACCAAGCTTCCGAAGCAGGGTAACATCAAGAAGAAGAGACGTTCTCTCAGCATCGGAGAGCAACTCGGCAGAAGAGCCAAACCCACAAACGGTGCCTGCCCAAGTTGGGTCACTGGTTACTGCCATCTCCGCTTTCCCCAATCTTAGGTCAGGATATCGTGAGGAAAAGCGGATTTCTCCAAATACTTGGTGTCTTGATGCCTTTCGCTGAGACCTCAAACACTCTCCACTCCTACATTCCCTAGCCGACCCAATCCTCCCAACCCATCTCAGAGCCGCAGAACCGAGCGAACATACTTCGAATCAGCCATCATGGCGGAGGACTTAAGTGCAGAAGAGTCGTTGAGCTTCGACCAGCCGGCGACAAGAGAAAGCTAGATTGCGAAGTGGAGTCCCGACTCTGCACTTCGAAGTGCCCCTACCATGGTCACCATTCCGTCCGGCTCGGTGCCCGCGCCAATCCCACTGGTGGTGGCGGGGCGCGGCGAATGCTCCCTCTATGTGATCATGATCGAGGGGGGCGCATCGCTAGGAAATGCACTTTCTAACTACGCCGACAACTATGCCATCGGTTACTTCAAGAAGCAGGGTTTTACTAAGGAGATCACCCTTCCTAAGTCTGACCGGATGGGTTACATCAAGGACTACGTGGGAGGCAGTGTTCGATGCTCCCACGTGTCCGATATCTCGAGCAGGGTCGCATGCTCCTGAAGCGGTGACATTCCGAAGAAAGCGCCTGGGCGACGCGGCCCTCGTTTTGCTGCCTACATCCCGATAGGGCGCGGTGCCGGTGTGCCAATCAAGTGCCCGCGCTGCCGTTAGTTACTCCTGGCCAGGGCGTCGCTGCTTCACTCATGCATACACGAGAACATGTGCGGAGGGCACACCGCCCAAGACCAGAGCCTCGCCCAAGACGATGAGAACGACTGCCAAATGATGGACCCGCGTCCCATTGCCTATGGCTATCTCGAAGTTGTCCCTGAGCATGGCGGCAGTGCTTCAAGCCACATCAATGGTACCGCTTGTGACGACGAACCCGAGATGGGGACCAACGCTGAGCTCCTCGAGACCATTAAAAATCTCCAGGATACCAACATCGAGACCGTTAAAGCTTTCTAGACGACTAACACCGAGCGGTGGCGGAGGCTCTGACCAAAGCCTTCAGCACGAGGGCTACACATCGAGTCGAGATCCACAACCTATTCATGGGTACTACGCCGCAATACCACACGAGCTGTTGGTTCAGCAGCGGACCCGAGAACGAAGGATATGGAAACCAACGATATCGCCAACACATCCCCCGTACATTCCCCCCATGCCAGGTCAGAATTCACCCCCATACAAGGTCAGAATTGCACCTGCAATCTGTGTGCTAAGTTTGATCACTGGGGCAAGGCGGGTGTCTGATATAACAAGCCTGGACCTCTCGACGCTGACGAACACACACGACTCTTCGAAGCGCACAAGGCGACTGCTTTCAAAAACCGTTGGCCAAGATACGTGCCATTCCCTGCTCACATCTGGCGCAAGCTGGAGTGAAGTTGAAAAGGTTGGACAGGTCAGTCAATAAATACTCTTAAGACTTGACGTGTGCGAATCCTGATTCTAATTATTGAACGAAATAGGAGTCCTTCGTCGCGCCTTGCCGAAAGTACCTCCTAAGGAGGTATCTTTGCTTTTTTGTCAGTCCACTTGCCGATCGTATCTCGCATCACCTAGCAGGACAAGTCGTCACCGAAGTCAAGCGAGGAATAACCACCAATCCTCTAACGTTTCTGGAGAACGTTCGTCGCCAAAGATCTTGCAACGCAGTGTTTTGACTGCGGGTCTAGCTTTGCGACCCGACACTGATTCGTTGTCTGGAATGGCCAGCAGGATGTCAACAGGACCCCGGTATCCAGAGATTCGACGATGACATTGAAAAAATGCATAGCGGAGGATGCTGCGACGTACCAAGATTGAAGTCCATGAGCCGGCTCATTCGACTCTATAAGCCTAACTCGAACTATGTACCGGATCAACTTGAGCAACCCACTCAGTCTCGCCAGAGAGCTGTTGAGGCAACTCTGGATGCCTTTTGGGAGGAGGTGATAGCCCACATATGCAAGGACACCCTCTTATGTACTCGTGCGAGGGACATATTGCTCACAAGACAACCGGAGCGGACACCTGCGTGGATAGAGCCGCATAAGAAGAATCAGGTCTCAGCCGACAGGCGCTCCGAGGACAGCAGCAGATGGCGTCATCGTCGGACAATCCCAAGCCCTACCGTAGATGGGGACCGTCTTACTTTCAGACGCAGCAGCAAGGAAGTTGTCCTACCAACCCAAGCAGGGGTACGAGACTCGGCTTTGACCTGCTCCTCAACCCACCGGCGGAGCCCAGTCCCACTCCCCTTTCCAATGTGGTCCGAGCAACAATTGTTGCTAACGACTCTTGGTTTACCATAGAGCCGTGAGACGTTCGACCTGAACATTCGATTATCGGAGAAAAGGCGCATACTTCCTAAACGACTCTCGATGGTCCTCCGGGAGGCACCGACGGAATACGGTTGGGATGAGGTTGTAACGACCGCAACAGTAGACAGACTTCCTCTCGAAAACCAATCAATTCGAGAACATCAATAATCACGGCCGCGCCATCTCCCCTAGACTCTCTAGAGTGACAGGGAGGCGGGGGTGGAATAGTCCGAAGGCCAGGCTTGAGGACCTTTCCCTTTTCCCCTATGATGGGTCCCAGAAGCCTCGCTGAAGGAGACAACAGCAAATAAATTGTCTCTTTGTTTATTTTGGGGAGCGCGGTGTCTGCGCTTGATCCGCGCAGTTCCCTCACCTGCAGTATCCCCGTGTCATCTCTCACTACGTCGACGACGGCGGCGACGGCGGCGACGACCACGTTCCTGACCACCACAAGGGACACGCCAGTCAGCGACGAACGCAAAAGCCCCTCGCAAGTTCACACTGCCGCGTACAGATGCGGTATTCCTGCTTCGCACCCTTTGAAGACGTACGGGACTTAAACATGGACGACACGTCCATCTACTGTTAGGGTGCATGGTGTCGCGCCACAGCTAGAACACGTGGTATTCTGTGTAATGAGGAATCACGATATCGCCAACATCTCCGACTTCCCCGAGGGGGCTTGTCCCTTACAAGCCTTGCACGTGGGCGCGACAAAGGGGGCGTCGGCACATTTACCCTTTCCCGGGTTCCTTCGAAAGAGGCCATGAGTTAGAGATGACAGCCTGTTTACTCCGATAGAATTGCGGCGACCTTGATGATTTCGACTTTGACCATGTCAACCATTTTGGGGACAGTTATTCCCAAGAAACCCGACGAGGAGATTTGGACTCAACCTCGTCAGGCGTGTTGGCGTGGAACCGGCCCCGACAGGTTTGTTGGCGATAACTGCTCCAAAAGGCATCTTCCCTCGGCCTACCTCCCCAGTAGCTACACGGATACGAGAGAAGAGCTTACGGAGATATTGCGAATGCCCCTAGCTATTCGAAAGGTCCTCCCAGCGACGAGGAGCCTGATCGCAGAGGCGTTGGGTCTGGGGCATTGCCAAATTGCACCAGTTACCGATCGTAATCGTACCAACACCAGGCCCTGCGAGAAGCTATCCGCTATGTTCCCTCCCCGAAAAAACCGCGTAAGCAGATGGGCTCTCAGCTATCATATAACTTGGGTGGCGATGTTTGGCCTGCCGCCTGCTGAGCCTGGCCTGAGTTATTCTCATCGTTGCCACGAGCCTTGCTGCGTTAACCCCAAACATGGGGTGTGGGAGCCAATGCGAAAGAATCACGCTAGGAACACCTGCAGAGATGGTAGAAGTCATATGCTCCTCGACAATGGCGAAGAGGGCCGGCATCTTATCACGAACTGCCCTCACGACCCGCCATGTGTATCTGGTACTGCGGTTCGCGGTATGGAACACTCATCGATTATTCGTCTAGATTGAATCTGGCCTTTCTATGGAGAGGTGGTGGCATGGCATGGTATATATTATTCGGCAAGCGTATTGTTAGGGGGGCTATTGATGCCAACAAGATGCCGAACATCGCAGGTGGGGAGAGCAACAAAAGATACTCCCAACATCATGGCTTGCCAATGCGGGCGAGATCATCGACTCTAGACGACAATCGACCTCGATGTTTGATGGGATCTGGACGAGAAAGTGAACCTCCGTGAGGGTGACAACAGCAAACAGCGAGCCAAATTCTATGCCGTCCGAAGCGACTCGCTCACATACAACCTACTTTCAGCCACTGTGCTGTCCATCATCAAAGCTTCATTGGTTCTGTTACTGTGGGTGTGTTAGTTGCCCCAGTCCTCGCCCACTCAGGGGGGGCATGAACTGCTACACTCTTGATCACGGTGCCTGCGGTGAGACAAACACCGGAGCGAATACTGTTGTCGCTATATCCACGCTCCTTGCCGGACACTCCTAAGACGCTCGTATATTGCCTTACGCGGGCATCACTCCACCGAACCCGGAGAGCGTGTCAGCTCAGGGCCATCCTAATGCTGCCCTAGGTAGATACCAGTATTGAGAGGGATCGAAGCGGACATGGGGACGTACGAGCTAGCAGGTGGATAGATTCTACGTCGTAAACATTCCGATTTTGCTGTTTTGAGCACTCCGTTCTTCCATTTTCCTTTCTTCTGACGCCAGGGGGCGCCGGCCCTAGCGTGGGGCGATGAGGACGATGCGTTTCTGGCCGATATCAATCGACTACTAGCCAGCATGGCAGGAGCCATCGCCGCCGACCCTCTCGGACCTCAACACAACGGAGGTTACCCTCCTCCCAATGGCGCAGCTAGCGCCCCCCCTAGCGTTGATCCATCCCGACAAGTAGTCGGACATAGAGTCTACCCCATCATGTTTCCGTCGTGTACTAGAGCTGCAGTGCTAATACGGAGAGCTTGGCTATGGTTTCCTACGGCCTAGGGGAGCCTGGCCTGGGTTTCGGCTGTCTACGGTGGCTGGCCCACCATCGCCAGCGTGCCATCATGTCGGGATTATCTGTCGTTGGGATGTGCTGTTCGTCTTGGAGTCGGGACCGTCTAGCAACCGAGCTTTATACGACCGCGCACAAATCTCGTCCAAGGACGAAACCGACTCCTCATTCGGTAAGTCGCTCCAGCTGTCAGTTCCATGTCAACGTTTGTTTGAGTTTCCGTTTTGAGCTGTTCCTGTTTGCTGACGATGTACAGAGGTTGCTTACCACCCGACTGTTCTCCCCGAGGTGGCGGGCGGGGTTGCCGCCCTGCGAAAATGGGACCAGTGGCAGCTCAGCGAAAAGATCAAAGCGCGAGCCCACCAACCGCTGGCGAATCGTCCGTGCGGCGGGCCATGGACTTGTTGGTCTGACATCGCGCCTACTCCAAGCTAGCAAACAAGTTTGTTTAGGTAACACTCCTCCTTTATAGGTGTTCGCTACCTAGGTGCACGACAGGACACGTCGTCCTTCGGGCTGGTGGTTTGACAGCGGTATGCTCGAGGCGGCTTACCATGACGAGAGCATTGCTAGACAGCCTCTTGATGAGGTCCTTAAACTGGCTCATGCTAGATAGTGACTTTGAGGAAGGACGTCAGTCCTACATCTCGTGTGCAGTCACTTTTTGGCCGTTCTTACCCCAAACAGAGGGGGCTCGGTGATATGGCCTTCCAGGAATGGGACTCCCCGAAAAGGAAACGTGAAGGAGAAGGAGAGGCGAATGAGACGGGATTATGGTAACATGTTAAGAGGGAGTGGCGGATGAAGAATGAAAGGTGTAGGTTAGGTAATGGCTGGCGGAGTGCTCGATATTCAAGGAAGACAACGACCTTCTCAAGAGGAGGCTCCGTTCCCCCTTCCAACAGCCTCCGCGTTATCTTAGGCAAGGGCAAGGGACGCGACTTCCCACTTGCTACCAAGAAAAGGGAAGCTAAGAGGGAAGAAGCGCTATGGTCCGGCTTGGGGCTCTTCACCACCTATGGGCCGCCGTACATTGACCGGACCTGGCATATGTACGATCGTCCTTATTCGGACGCATTGGGGATACGATAACTCCTCCGGAACAAAGTCAGTGCTTATGGCCGTCTATGAATTCCGAGGATCTCTGCAAAAACGAACCTCTACTACTCCTGCTCAACGCTCGTCGTAGGAATCCGCCCAGGCGAGCTCAGCAGGCACCTTTCATGCTGGAACCACGTTCGTAAACACTTTATAGATAGAATATATTAGCGGTTCTACAGTCCTCTCACTTTCTCAAGTTTGTTATCATAAGAGCGCTTTATTTATTACTCAATTTTGAACCACGATACGCCGGCTCATGTGCTCATAACGCCCAAGCTCTCCGAAGCTGTCAATGCTAACCCAACGGCCCCGACTCGTTATCATTCTATTTTACCCATCATGCCCCGGACCTAGTCATAAATGGGTATCTCCAGTACATTGAAAAAGGGCGACCGACATACCAAATGGAAAACCGAACCAGCGTTTTGCTCTTCTACCATCGCCCTGCTACTGCTATGCTCTGCTTCGCTTCAGTAAACGCTCCCCCGGATGCTCCGGTCCTCCCGCTCGGCCTTATCCAGGTCTTCCGCCTCGTTATCGCCGTCGGACCCCTGGTCCGAGTTGGGCGCGTCGCCGAGCTTATTGGCGTGCGAGTGCCGCGTCCGCGACGGTTCCCGGCCGTTCGCCGTCGAGCCGTTCGCCGTCGAGCCGTTCGCCGCCCCGCTCCTCTCGCCGTTCTTGACGCGCGCGGCCTTGGCCGCAAGCTGCTCCCGCGCGTCGGTCTCCGAGACTTCCTCCTCGCTCGCGTGGCCCGAGTACGTGCCGCCGAAGTCGCGGCCCGTGTGGAGGAAGGAGGACTTCTGCGGGGTTTTGAGGGCGTTGCGGAGACGATCGTCGATCGTGATGTACGAAGGCGTCCCGTCCGGCGACGAAACCACCTCCTCTTGAGCTTTGGTCACGTCGATGTGAGGGGGTTCCGCGCCGTGAGGGTCGTCCGAGTCGTCGGAGATGCTGGGCCCTTGGATTTTCTTGGCTGGCGTTCTGCGACTGGCTATCGTGCCGTTGCCGTTGCCGTTGACACCGGGGTGCGTAAAGCCATTCGCGGAATTCTCGTCGTGCTTTCGAAGCTCGGCCAGGTCGCCTCGTATCTTAAAGTTCTTGCCATGGTCACAGCCGAGAGGACAGCCGCCCCATTTGCGCTGTGGCAACTGGGTAGTATCCTGTCTCTCTAACTTCTTGGGCTCCTTCTCCTTACCAGTATCAGCCAGTTCCTTGTCCTCCTTGGCTTTCAGGGCAGCCCGTTCGCGACGCAGTTCGGACCACGTGCGGAGTTTGTTTACGAGGTCATATTTGCCGCCGTCTGCCTGTTTCTCCATGATGAGAAACTCGCAGTGGTTGACGTTTCGCAGGTCTTCGAAGTACTCGACGGAGAAATGATACCACTTCATCAGAAACACGCGAGACATGAGACCGTGCGTTACTGGTCCAAGCGTTAGTGGCCATTCTGTCACGATGAAGAAATGGGGGAGTGGTGCAAGGAGACTGAGATTAGGTAGTAGGTAGAGCCAACGTACCTAAAACGCATACGCTAGGAAAGTCGTCCTCTCCAAACTGACGCCACAGACTCTCGTTGAACCCCGACACACGATCGTAGGCGTCGGCAGCGCTCTCGCCGTTAGGGATACGGTAGAAGAAGTGACCGTAATCAGCGCGCTCTTGCCACATGCGTTCCATCTCGGCGCTGCAAGGCTGGAAGTTTCCAAAGTCCTGTTCACGCAGCCGGGGCTCTTCGTATACCGTCATGTTGCTCCGCTTGAAAGGAGAGGGGTCGGGCTCGTCCGACGTTAGGGTTTCAAGGATGCCCTCGGTCGTCTCTCTTGTTCGTCGGTACGGAGAGGTGTAGAATTGGAGGGTGTCGTCGGGGCGGAGCAGGGCCCGCAGGCGGCGGCCAGCTTCGCGGGCTTGGTTCCATCCTTCTGAGGTTAATTTGACTCGGTGGTCCGGGATGGTCTGGTGGATTTCGCGGTTCTCTGTATCCCCCCTTATGTAAGTTTTCCAAGGCCGAGTTTTCTGCGGTATGGGGGGAAGAAGAAGGGGGGCGACGTACTGTTACCCTCAGACTGGGCATGTCTGATTAATATAATAAGTCTTGGGCGACCCATGGTTGGTACTCTGAGCAGTACTCTGGACCGTAGCGTTGGGTTCCTATGATGCAGCTTACTGCTTGCTGTGTTGTATGCGCGTTCGACTTGGATTGATGGAATTCTAGCAGAAGTTTAGGTTCTGCTACTCGACACTCGACGTCGTTCGAAGAGAGTAGATATACTGTAGTTAAAGGATGACGGGTGGCAAATCACTCGACCAAGGGGGTTATGGGAGATGGTGGGCGAGAGTGATGTCTACTTTGGTAATGGACTACCGCGTTGACTCTGATCTAGGCGTGATTTAAAATCATGAGTAATATAAAAGACTTTTTGTATTTGGATTTAATTTCTCTTGGTCTCTTCTACGGCATCTATCAGGCTGTGAAGGAGACTGAGATATAAAATGATAGGCTGGGTGCGTAATACAACACTGCAGCTTGTCGTGTCGCACAACCGGACGTATCAAGTACGACTTTATCCGAGTAGAAATCGTGAAGTGCAGGTGGTGTGTGGTGTGTGGTGTGGTAGGATGATAGGGCAGTTAAGGGGAGCTTGGGGAGGCAAAGGGGGGGCAACGGGGGGTGGATGCAGGTCGAAAACGAAAACGTTGACGCTGCAGACGCCAGACGCCGTAGTCGAGTTGGGCCCTGTTTTACTAGTAAACAGCCCTTTTTACTGGGTCGTGGAGGGATGTCCCTTGCTGAGTTGGGTGGGATAGGCAGCCGGCAGGTTAGGCTTCTCCAACCAGAAACCATCTTCTATGCCGAGCTGTCGGGGATTCCCTGCAAAGTCCATGCGCTAAAGAAGCCTAAAACGCTCATATATCTGTAAATCGGGAGTTTTAATTGGTCCCTTGATTAACTGACCCATGGAGCCCGATTTCGGATCCGTTGTTGGCTTAGCCTTGGCTCTGCATCTTCGTCTTATATGCCTCCAGCTGTACATTACCAGCTGTAGGTAGAGCCACTTGCTGCAGGGGCTGCAAGGGCTGCAAGGGCTGCAAGGGCTGAGGGGTCACCCGCGGGGTGCTTTTCGGGCTGTAGCGTTTTGTACTACAGTACTTGTACCTACTCTGCTAGGTACTCTCCGGTGAGGTCGCAGGTGAAGCTGTGGCGCCGTGTTGCCGACAGAGCCACTTTTTTCCTTTTTTTTCTCCTTTACTCTGGCAGCCTCATCTCATCATAATCATCCCAGTCAACAGCCTCGTGGTCAACAAGCCCATCACAGGTGTTTTCGCAACGACTTACAATCAATCGATCCGCGCATACTCCTCCATATCATCTCAGCTTAGTTGCCTGTTGCTCAATTCACCGGACAATATTCCCTCCTTTCCCACGCCATAACGAAAAAAAAAGGGCCACTCGCATTCGCATCACGCCACTAACGTACGACTCCAGCCCCTAAATCAAACGAGGCTGAGAGCCAACGCGCCAGTCCATCTGCACGGCAGGACGAAAGGGAAAGGAGGTCGGTTGGAGCTAAATCGTCAACCGGAAGCTGGAACCGGGAAATCGAACAACGTCTAGACCCGAACCAGTCCAGGCAGCCGCCGCAGCGGGTAAAAGAAGAAAGAAAGAAGAAAAAAATAAAAGATGTCAGGCGAAGGTCCCGAAAGCATCCCGACGTCGGCGGACCCGCGCTCGAAGCGGCCGGTCAAGAAGCGCGCGCTGACGCCGCTGTCGGCGCAGGCGCAGACGGTAGAGGCGCTGTTCGCGAAGCCCGACCAGGAGATCCGGGTGCCGGCCGGCGGCGCGGCCGGCAGCCGGCGGCGCGACCTGCCGCCTCCCCCCGAGATCGTGACCAACGTGCAGGGCTCGAGCGCGGGCGCGGGCTCCGGCGAGTTCCACGTGTACAAGGCGAGCCGGCGGCGCGAGTACGAGCGCCTGCGCCGCATGGACGAGGAGGTGTCGCGCGAGCGCGCCGAGGACGAGTTCGAGAGGACGAGGGAGGAGCGCGAGAAGCGCGACGGCGAGAAGACCAAGAAGAACCGCGACAAGAGGGAGAAGGCCAAGGCTAGGAAGGCCAAGGCGAAGAACGGAGGCGGCGGCGGCGGCGGCGGCGGCAATGGTGGTGGTGGTGGCGGCGATGCGGGAGCGACTTCTAATAAGAATAAGACGAAAAACGCGCCGTCGGCCTCGACGTCTAACGGTGTCAAAGCTAGGCTTGACGCGAGAAGAGACGACGGGGCGGAGAAGACCGAGAAGACCGAGACGGCAGACGACGAGGCGCCTACGCAAGGAGATGTGCCGGTACGAGAGGAGAAGGGCATTGTTATAGAAGAGGACTGATCGATCAGAATTAATAGAGATACCCACTAACCAATAGTATAAGAAAAATATTACGGCGGATACATGCATGTACAGACCGGCATGAAATGAGACTGTCGATGTTACTGTATTATTATATCACCACATTACCTGTAGGCTCAGAATAGAACACAGTATTGCCATTCAGAATTTGGTATTTGGTATTTGAATTGAATATGCCCACGTTAAACCAAGTGATATCATGTTCACCAGGCTTACCTACCCATAAAAGAGACATGCAAATCCTTGACTCCTGTATCGAACGTAACACCTTACGAGGTGTTTTACTACCTAAGAAGACCCGTTAGGCATCCCTTATAACCACCTCTAAACTAAAAACCCGAGCCGTCTTTTCCTCCGACTTAATCTATCAATGTAAGCCATGAAAGTCATAACATGAGCTATGGAGGATTAGCCACCAGCGATAAGCCGGCCGGCATTTGTACATATTCCTCCTAGTGAGTCTCGTTCGTGGATCTCCCGTACCCGGTTGTAACCCCCGGCGTGCTTTCGTCCCCCTCATTCTACCTTGGTAGTAGTACATGGCGTCTCATTCATCAGAAAATACAAATAGTTTGAATCCCGATCCGCTTGACCATGCACCATGCATTCGTGGTATACAACGCTGTCCTTTTTTTTAGAATCTCTATCTCCCGGGAACGCCATACGTATGCTTTGATCGTGTACTGTAAGCAGCAATCGCTACTGGTTGAATGGTCGCTCGTCGTCGTGGATCAGAAGTACTTAGACATCGCTGTGCTTAGATCGACGAAGTCAACCGGCTTCGTAACGTAGTCACTGAATCCCGCCGCTGCGCATTTCTCTTGGACGTCCGACATAACATTTGCCGACAGGGCGATGATGGGCAACCTGCGGAGGTTTGCCTGTGTCTCCCATTCTCGAATCTCTCGGCAGGCCTGATAGCCATCCTTGCGAGGCATGTGAAGGTCGCACTTCCGTCAATGTTAGCTTATTATCACACTATACTAGGACCGCGTACATGAGACTTACCAATATTAGCGAGTAGTAATTCGGGCCGTGCGCGAACACTTTCTCGGTGCACTCGACACCATCGGCAGCGATCTCCGCATCGATCCCGACCTTCATCAGATATCTGACCAGGACTTTTTGGTTGACGGGGTTATCCTCGACGAGGAGCACTTTGTACCCCTTATTCCCAATCCGCTTCTCCACATCCAAATAGTTCTGTTTCTGATTTTCCACCATCTGTGCAGCGCTAGAGCGATTCAGATCCACGCTAAGGTCCCGTTCCCTCGCTGGGTCAAAAATGGTCGCAAACCGAGACGGTTTCACAGGCTTATATACGAATATCATCCGCTTTTCTGCCAGGAGCTGTTGGTGCTCGGCATCTGAGGCGAGTTTAAGAACTGCCTGCCTCTGAACAGAGTCGGTCAAGACTAGGACTGACGTCTTACCGCCGGATGTTGCGATGATTTTATCGATGACGCCGATGATTTCTTCCGACGAAGGTAAGTTTAGAACAATATGAGTGAACGTGACAGATTCGTGGCCTCCAATAACCTCTTCAGCTTCTAACACAGTTGACATCGCGGTTATCTGGTGTGGGACATCTTTCGGCAGTGTCATTTCAATGTGCTTTGTCGTGGCCTCCCTGCTATATTTCTGAGGGCAGATGATGAGAATTGAATACATCGGTGGACGTAATTGTGGGAGGCCCGCAGGAAACTTGGACCCGTCTGGAGTAGGCATCATCTGGGGCGACATCTTTCCAGAGGGCATTTCAAGTTTCATCTGAGAAAGGTCTTGCCCGCTCGCCTTCGCAGCTTCGCTGAAGTGTACAAGACCGACGTTGACCGACGAAACTGAAGATCGTTCTGTGATGTGACTCCGCAGAGAGCGGACTGAAGGATCAGAGCTAGCAGACGACTCTACAGCTGGGGAGGCGGCGTCAGCATCTGAACTGGGACTAGCAGCTTGGACGGAATCCATCGTTTTATGTAGCAGGAGCGGCTTAATTGTATGCGTCAGCTTCTCTTCTGCCGGAGACCGCATGGGTGCAGCCGTTGGTGGAGTATTGGCAATATTTGGATGGTCGTCGGGGTTCGGCAGACCAAATTTAGCTGTGAAGGTGAATGTTGAACCCTTTCCGAGCACTGCGTTACCGTCCATCCTTCCTCCATGGAGTTCCACAAGCTGCCTTGAGATTACGAGGCCTAACCCGCTCCCGCCATGTTGCCGAGTGCTGCTCCCGTCAATCTGACTAAAAGGTTTAAAGATGAGATCCGCCTCTTCTTTTGTAAACCCTCGCCCGGTGTCGGTAATCGAGAACTCGAGCATTATCTGATGCTCGCCAAGTTCGGCCGCGTCATCTGAGAAAACTCTACACCTACTGAAGACCTCTCCTGCTGCGGTAAACTTGATGGCGTTGCCAATGACGTTGAGGAGCACTTGCCGAATTCGAACTTTGTCACCCCTGACCCAAGAAGGCACATTTTCCTCCACAATGTAATTAAGTTCGAGCCGCTTGGCGATCGCCATTGTCGAGACCAGTTCGTTAACATCTTCGATGAGCGCTCTGGTGTGAAACCATTCATAGTTCAACTTCATCATACCAGCGTCAACCTTTGACAAGTCTAGTATGTCGTTGATGATCATGAGAAGACTGTTGGCACTAGTCTGGATTGTATTCGTGTAGTCTCGTTGCTCTTCGTTGAGTGTTGTGTCCTGTAAGAAGCTCACCATCCCGGATATACCAATCAGCGGCGTGCGGATCTCATGAGACATGTTGCTCAAGAATCTGCTTTTGGATTCCATGGCTTCTTTTAGTTTGCCCTCCAGCAACTTGTGGTCGTTGATATCTGTCGCTGAGCCGAAATAGGAGCTTACGCCACTGCCGAAGTCCACATTATCAATCTCCACGCATCTGATCAGGTGCCATCGGTACTCGCCAGACTTCGATCTTAGCCGCACTTCTGTCGTATAGGAAAGCCGGCCATTGCTGTCTGTTGCAACCTTGAGAATACCTTTCTTGGCGAGTTCGCTTAAATCTGCGGTGACAAAATCACGAACAGAACCACTGCTGTTACTGCTGTTATGGGACATTATCGGCCCTTCAGGTATGTCTGCGAGTGAAAATCCGTGCCCCGTTGTAGCGGTGGGATTTAAGGGAGACGCGTCGGGCTTGCTCAGGAACGCTGCTGCTGAGAGTTCTACCGGCAGTCGACACTTCGCCAGGTCGTCCGGATGAACAAAGTCAATAAACCCAAGACCTAACGCGCCTTGTTCGCTCTGGCCTGTGTAAGATAGCCACTGTTCGTTTGCAAACGTGATTCCATCGTTCTCGGTTGCAGTAAATATTATCTGAGGAATCAGATTCGCCAGGAGACGGTGTTTCGCTTCCGAGACTTCGATCTCTTCCTGACGGAGCGCCATCAGCTCGGCAACCTTCTGGTCGTGGATATCCATATAAGAACCGATAAACTGCACTATAACCCCTCGCTTATCCCTCGAGGCTACTGCACGAGCCTGGTGCCACCGATATGCGCCGTCAAAGCGACGAAGACGAACCGTGTGAGCAAATTGGTCGCCAGATCGGAGTGAATGGGTCCAAGCACGCATATAATCGTCACGATCCTCGGGGTGGAGACTCCCCCAAGGATCTGCAACTAGGTCTGCAAGAGTCTGGCCCCTATAGGTCAAGTATCTACTGTTAACCCACACGATTTCACCATGTACCGGCAATGCCACGAACACATGTACCGGTAATAAATCGAGCATAAGCCCCTTCAAACGGTCTGAAGGTGGGAGCATAGTAACTTGCGACGAAGATGCGGACCCTGGCCGAAGCGGTGTTGCAACCTGCGACGTAGGTTTTGTCAATAAAGAGGTACTAGCCGGCAAGGACTGGAACGTTGTTGCAAAGTCGCCACCGTATGAGTGTAGCATAGTATGTCTGTGGTTGCTGGTCGGTACACTCTGGTTAGATGGCCGTTTCCGATTATCATCGACATCTTGCCGAGATCGTTGGTCTTCTACTCCGCTATCCATATCCGCAGAATCTTTCGACGCAGGCCTTTGCTTCGAAGTCTGGCTGGTGGCTATTTCATCAAAACCATCGGTATTGCGGACAAGAGCATCCAAACCTTCGGATTCCTTCACGGTTGGACTAATGTCTCGTTGATGTTGTAGGAGACTTCCCGATCGTCTCAGCTGCCTGTTGACAGCAGGGCCGCTTTCTCTGCCAGCTCTCAACACACGTTGACTTAATGTCCCTTGAGTCGGTGCCTCTGTAGCGACGCCAGGCGTCCGGGGGATGGAGCTGAAATAGCTATCACCTCCCGGCTGGCCTGGGCTTGTGCCGGTCGTTCGTCTCTCCACAACTAATCCAAAGGAGCTAGTGTCCCAGAGTGGTGTCCCACTAGGAGACACGTTTACACTTCTGGATGGGCCTGAATATTCGCTAGGACTGGTCATGCTCCCAGTAGCTGAACGCTGAGAGATGTCCTCGTGTGGCGGCGAATTAAGATGAGCAAACATGACAGGGTCTGCTACTTGCCTTCCATCAAGGCTAACAGCACCGAAGCCGCTAGTAGACGGTCTTTTACGATGAAGGCCCATCACTTCTGTCTCGAGAGTCGAATAGTGTCGACAAAGTGAAAAAGTAGCTGCTAGATGGGGCGCTAGATGTTCGAGTGAGTGGCGTAGGTTGGAGGGATACGGTATGATCGGGGTTAGGATCGACAGTATTCCAATCGGCAAATGTTTGTTCTTCTTGGCTAATTCCTCGGAAGATGAGCGCTCATGTAACATTGTAGAACTTACATTCGACTCCCCATAACTACGCTGAGACACCTTTTGCTCTAGTGCAGAGGGGTCCAGCCTGAACTTTTGGGGAGGCTTTGATAGGAGAAGATGATTCAGAGGTACATGAAGAACAGTCCAGGAATTATCAACACCGATGGTCTCGGGGGGTTGAGTCGATGTGTAGTCCTGCGGACTCGGGCCAGGATTGAAGGACTCCTCATCCACCGTGGCGTCTGTGAAGAAGGGGTTTTCTGAAGGATCGGCTCGAACAGCAGGTGAAGGAGCTGGAGATTGAGACCAAGGCGAGGGGGGCGCTTGTTCATATTCTTCGTATTTAGGAGTAGGAGGTCGCGGAGGGGTATCATCTATGCTGGAGAATAGAGTAGGAATCTTCTTGTCTGATGGCAATGATTTGATGCCTCGGGCGAAAGATCGAGGTGCGCTCGCGTTCGCTAGCAATGAGGATAGCTTCGTTTGGGATTCGGTTCTAATGGGTTTTCTTGGTAATTTCTTAGACTCTTCCAGCTGGGAAGGCTTAGTGCTCTTAGGTTGCTGCTGAATCTCCTCGGAGTTTGGATCGAGATATGGGTATGTACGAGTTAGAGCAATCACTCTACCTCTCTCAACGACGCGAGTAATACCATTGTGGTCAATTAGCGGGTCAGCTTCAAAATCCAGGCCTTGTAAAACTGGAAGGAGACGACCTTTAGCCTCCCTATTTGGCTGCAGTGTCGCCTCCCAAGTTGGAACGGGCTGTTGCTCTTCAATAGCGTCGTGCTCTTCAAGCGCCTGTCTGTTCAAGGCCGGGTGGGGTGACACCGGTCGGTCGGTATCGGGATAGTAACTTTTGCTCCTTGGAATTAGGACCGGCCGTTGGGAGCTAGGGCCGGCCACTTCGTCCGCGTGGGTCTCCTTTTTGTCTTCGTAAGCAGTAAAAGAATGTCGGTTCTGGATCACTGGCCGCGTAGGCCTATCGCTCCTCTGAGGTCTCGCGGAGCCTGTTGCGGGTTTGGATTGGTCGCCTCCGCTATTTACAGCGAGACTGCTTTCCCTTCCCATATATCCCATGCTAAAATCATCTTCCTCCAATGCGTTGTAAGTGGCTTTCTGGCCCCACGGCACATTTTCAATGTCGGTCGTGTCAGCTGGCACTGAAAGAGTTACCCTTTCGGCTTTATAGTATCCGGTCATGATTTGGACAACGCTGCTCCACCACGCATCCAAGCCGGGTTCGGACGAAAGCATCAAGGTTAAATCATAGAGGTTCGGGGTAGGGAAATCAAGATCCGACGGCTTGGCGGTAACTCCGGTAGGTAGAAACGTCATGGCCGAAGCTGGAGAAGATGGATCAGACCTAAGCTGGTCATGCAGCACGAAGCTGCCAAACTGCGCGCCGGCGGCGCTAACAGCTCCGCCCTGAAGCTGTTGACCGGTAACATTTTGAAGATAGGATGAGGTGAAGGTAGGCGTGGTCATACGTGGAAAGGGGTACGACGGCGTCCTAGCCGTGAAGCCGGGGGTCATACCACCGCGGACAGTCCTGTTAGATTCGGTTGATGCCGTTAGGAGTTCGGAATCAGTTGATGGTGAGGGTGTCGCGCTAGACTCCTCCTTGATAGGCGAGACACGCGTCTTTTCTGACACGTTCCTCGAAGGCGACGGCGAGTTTCGAGCCGCTCGTTCTCGGCGCTCCATCTCCCTCGCAAGCCGCGCTCGATACTCGGTAATGGACCGTTTGTTCTCTATAATGTCCGGCGAAGTGTCCGCGATGCTAACTTCCTTGCCTTTTCTCCTTGCTTCCGGGCCAGTTCCTGTTGTCCCTCGCCGTGGATCATCCTTTTCCAATTGCACATCTCTAGCAGCGGGCGTGGCTCTTTCAACATCGACCACTTCCAACCCACCGCCTCGCAAAGTAATGTGGTCTACGCTGGGGTGTGCAAGAGTCAGTGAAGGTGCATCGGAATTCGTCGGCCCTAACACATGGCCCAGCGAAAATCGCATGGAATCGGAAGTATCTCGAGAGAAGCTAGTCCGAGGGGGACTATCGTGTCTCTCGATATTCAACGGTTGGATGTTATATTCATTTGTGTCATTGCTGAAAGAAGGAGACGGCGACGGTATATCGAGGCTACGTGGATCGTCTGAGTCTAAGTCCAGGCCGTGATGATGGGATGGCATTCCTTAATTCAAGACGCCCCCATGCGGCAGTATCGGGGACGGAATCTACTACGGACTCGTGATCTCGGCATTCGCATTCGGTCAGATCGAATAAGGGCTTCGTCGCTAGAGATTAGGAGATTAGACAGTATAGGGACCTGAGAATCAGGTGTTTGGAGGGTCGTTGGTGGGCGAGGAATCAGGATGTGGTGATTCTTTTTCGGCTAGGACAGATCAAAACCGGTAAGTGGCATCACCTTGTGTCGATTGCAAGGCTCGTCGCTACTTAGCGGTCGCTTGGGTTGATTACCTACGTCAGACAGTGCCTCGACTGGTTACCGATACGGACTATTTGCGACTCGGGTGCATCCGTAGCGCGTAGCGTGTAAGCTGGGCGCTAGGTCGTATTATGTACCTTAGGAGGTAGGTAGATGTAAGTAAGCGTTGTCCAGAGGCAACAATGACTTTGGACTTTTGTCCTAATAGGTAGATGTCGAGAATGAATTATTGGCATCTAGTCAGCAAAAATAATCACGATAATCACCACTGGCTAAACTGACAATAAGTGTCAGGCGGCAGGGAGAAACGGAGCGAGCATGAAAGTTGCATCGGTACATTCGAACAGCGGGTACGCTATAAAAAAAAATCAAAAGGCAGGGCATGGAGAACATGGTGCATGGTTGATAGGGGGCCGGGGACGCTACAAGGTACTAGCAGGAAACTGGAGACCGGCAGGACTAGCAGGACTAGCAGGCTGGGCTGGCTGGCTGGCTGGCAGGCAGCCTGTGGGTATCCATTAGTATTGCATCTCTTGATCCAATCAAGGTGCCAAAAGTAAACTCTTTTACAGGGTTACGGTGCAATGCAGGCAGTGGTAATCTGTTTCCCCGCCCAGCCGATGCGGACCAATTCTTCCAATTCTCGCATGCCTTGATCTTCACTTCTTCATTTACAGCCCTGAGCCCCGGAGCCCTTGAGCCCTTAGAGGAGCACTATTCCATTTAACCACTTGACAATGACACCCACTTCTACCTCAGCTGGGCAACAAAAAAAAGGCAATAAACCAGCTCTCCCTTCTCTCATGTGACCTCGCCTTGTCACCAATACTTGAGCTGCTAAGTGGCGCCGTCCGAATTGATACGACAAGTGGCGGGGCCGGGACTATTTATATATTATCTGTGCGCGACGAGTACCGAGGGACAGAGTCCAAAGTTCGCGTGACGGTATCTTTTCATCATGAGGAATGCCACCGACGTGATCTGACGTCCGGCTTATCGACGCAACGCAAGATTGTGTCATCGTTGGAAAGCCGTCCATGCTCAGTAATAAGAGCGGTCAAGCCATCATATACGTATAAACGTAAATAGGGGGTGGGGGTTAGAGTCTTGAACCGACGAATGCTTGATCTTCCCAATGCCGTTCCTCGTCCCGACAACTTTCTCATAGGTACTGTAATGCATGCAGGGAGATACATCGACAATTCCATGAGAGAGAGAATCGTTGTCTATTGTTACGACTTTAAGTTATTAATAGCTTATGCACCTATTCAGCTACCCCTAGGTACGTAACGTAAACGTTGAAGGAATCGAGGGAAACCCTTTTTTCTCCAGCTCGATGCAATGCAGGTCTCCGGAAAGCACGAGCCAAGTGCGTTATTGCATTGTGTACGTCATCTCACCTGCATAGAATTAGTCTTCTTTGCCTAGTGACAAGCGAAATAAAAGAAACATGATAGTACACGATATAGCTTGCTTACTTGGGTATTAGGTAGAATACCCAAGATTCAATTCGGCATATTTCAAACTCATAAATGTTTCGTGCCTTTGCACCCTCTGCGTATAGCTTACATTTCCACAGTGTAAAGCGTCAGCCTATCTACAGCAAATGTTTCATAATGACGAAGGGTGTATCAGTTCGTGTAGCACCGCATGCAACACCTCAACCTATCATCGATGTTGTGAACCGAACCGCCCCCAATTTGTGACCAATAGAAAGGCTATGATAATTTTGGAGGCTCACTCGCTGCAAATAAGGATCCCCCCTTTTTCCTTGAGTGTCGAGACCAAAGCAATGAATATCTATATTCGGGACCCGATACCACCGCTTACACGGCACATGATGGCAGAACCATGGCCTCAAATCACCCAGAGAGTCATATATACGCGTAATCAACACCCGAATTAACATGGCGGTTGGATTTAAACCCACGATGACGATCTCTAGTGCTGTTCAAAAATAAAACATTCACATCCGTACCTAAGACGCCACACGGTTAAAAATTAGTAATTAGGATGGATGAGCCGGTATTCTTATTAGCTTCATGTTAGAAGATACGGATATGTTCAGTTCAGTACGTAGGCGCAGTCTTATCTTGAACTGGCATGGTTAAAGATGCACATTCGCGGACGACTTCCCGGCCTAGCCCCCTTTTTTCTCCGAGAATAGTATCTGTCCAAGGCCCACAGCAAATCTGCTCCTGCATCTTCAACCACCGGGACTGCGGGACATCGTCGCCTGAGTCATGACATTATCCACCTATGCGCCCACGACGGAGTCTTTCTTCACGGGCAATACTTGAATGGGCTAGCAGAAGCATTTGGGGCTGCCACTGCGGAGCCCTTCGCGTGACTGATTTACACAGCCAAACGCCGACAACGTTGTTCGCCACAAAAACAGAGTCGCGCCATGAAATTTTGTGGCCGTATCTTCTACGAGGCCGCTTCGCGCGACAGGCGCTGTTTCGCATCGGCTCTCGAAGGTATGATTGTAGTGAACCTGGGAGGGCAATCATGGCTAGCAGTTCTCAGTCTCCACTACAATTAGAACGGTAGGTTAGTGGAGATACACCATCTCCCGCTCCGTAGTCGGCCCTCCGAGTTGACTGAGCCATACCTAGCATATGCGGAGACGGGAATCCGTCCCCAAGGTCGCACGGCGTGAGACCATTGACGTTGAGTGGCTTTCTGGGGGTGCGGCTGAGCTCCAGTTTGCTAAAGCTCGGAAAAGGATAAGCGAAGCGCACTCTTATGAGACATGTATAAAATTTGAAGGCGTCATCTGCCAGAGGACTCACAATCGCCACTATTATATATAGCTCGGAGAGACATGAGGCATGATGCGCGAAATTCGGTCGCAGCCCACGCCCACATACCACGGAGTCCGACTCCATGAAGTACACCGCGATAACCAAGCGTCTTGGTTTTGCGTGTTTCGGATAGGACCGCCTCGACGTCGTGGAAGATTGGTCAGATGACTATGTGGCATTGTTTCAAGACAGTCTAGTCGAGGTAGAGATGGTACGAGAGGCTACGCCAGGCTGGAATGTGCCGTGGGATACCCAGATAGTATTAAAATGCAGATATGCGAGTGCCGCGAAGATATTTGAAACCCGAGATCCCAGAGGTGAAATTGGAAGCGTAGGCATGCATATACAATCCAGAGGAAAGACGAGATTATTTCGTCTTCGGTCTAGCAATCGGAAGACTAGCATTAGTGAGGTTCATGATATCCCAGATTAAACTAGGTCTAGTAACGAACGTAGGCCCGTATTTTGCAGGAATACATTCTGGATCCAGTTAAGGCATATCTGTACTACGACCTCATGAGGCTCGGAAAGGGGAATTGTGCTTAAAACAGATGGGATATGAGGTACCTTAGGTACCTACCTAGGTACTTACTCACTGGTCTCGGACTTTTTACATAGACTCCTCGGATGCTTCCATGAGTATTATACTACAAAACCTCCGGTGTTGGATGAGCCTCGAACTCACTGTCGAGTAACAGGTAGACCGCCATGTTACCTTGTATTATGAGGTAAACCAACATATGAGTGAATGTTGTGCTCTCTCGTGTCTCACACTCCACCGAAAGTCTTAGATGAACAGCGACGATGCCATAGGCTGTCTCGGGGGTAAGAATATCCTCATTATTATTTCTCATTACACCTCGATCTCCTTTATCACTCTATTGTAATCACACTTCCTCCTTCGCCAGGTGAGAAGCCTGCCAACTGTTGATATACGGCCAACCTATCCTCTTCAGCATAAGACTTCCTCTTAAAAAATGCCAAAGGAAATATATGTGATTTCTTGAGGGGTTCAACGTTGTCGTCTTCCAAACCCGTACAAAATGGGCACATCTATTGTAAATGTTAGTTATAGACAGGAGTGGCAGAAGAGCCGAGCTAATCGTTCGCTGCCATCGGAAGAATCTCTCCCATTTTCGTGTCCTCCAAGGAGAATGATGAATGACGTATCCTGCCTGGCTTACCCGTATGTAACTATTTGTATTCTATCGTACGTAGGTAGTTTTCTCCAACACAGGAACTCCCGATGATCCTCCCGTTATATACTACACTCCCATGCTGCTTGCTCGTGTGGATACATTTTCACGTAGTAGTCCAGCCTCAATGGCGAGGGGGAGACGGGTTCAATGAACTTGATACTAGGCTCATCATCTGTAGAGGACACTTCCGCAAAGACCACCTTGAAGAGCGATATGATGACAACCTTGTTAGTGTACCCCTGCTTGCTGCCCCAGCCGACGACACTCATGGAATTATTATCACTAGGTGCCAGCTTTATGCTGGCAAGTACATTGTCTCTGTTGGTGATGCTCCCGGCAGGTCGCCGGCCGATGAGACATAGAGCCAAACTCTAGTAGAGGAGCACTATGACCGACCCACTATCTGCCAGGCCATCCGAGAGTATCGAAGATGTGACCTAACTCGCAATCATCTAAATCGCAAACTCAACGGTTGAAAGGGCTGCCTTGGAAATGAATAGAAATCGGCTTGGTCGAAAGGGACTGGGAAAATGTGAAATTTTGCTCACGGAAAGGGAATGAGCCTGGATTCTACTCCCCTAAAGTTAAGGATCTCACAGCTGTATCCTATGAGAATCTCCTTTAAGGTGTGAGAAATCCAGCCCCCATCCCTTCTCCTTTATAACATATGCGTATCATATTTTTCAGTGCCCAAGTAAGCGCGGCAAACTAATGGAAACATCGCATGGGACAGCGAATAGCCTGTCCGGAATGGTCGTCGATCGTAGACATGCTCTTCAAGGACGCGTTCCTTGGCTGCATACTACTCTCGCATCCGCTGAAGCCATTTCAGGAACCATCAGCGTATCGAAACATGATGGTTATGATTTGGTGGCTTACTCTGATACGCTTCGGGATCTTCAGGGATACTAGCAACGATCTGCGACTTATGCTAACCAAGGTGACGATCTCTAGAGCGTGAATATACATTGTGGTCTAATTGGAAAACCTCAATGTTGCTTTGAAAACTTTATTTAGTTGGCAATGAGTAGGATTTAGGGTGATGGCGCTACCCAGTCGCGACTACATACCGTGCGAGTCAACAATTGTTGAGATGTTAGTTGCTGAGTGTCTTATGTCTTAGTAAGTACCCCAGACAACCGCGGAGTTGTTATCAGAAGCCAACAACTCTTGAGAGAGGGTTATGTTGTGTTAATTGGTGGTAGCTCGTCGAAAGCGCTGATATATGTCTGCTCACTGTTTGTACCTTGGCTTCTGACCTAGTGAGTAATCTTCATGTGGTTTCCCGCCTGCTCAACGTCTTCTATTGGATTGGATATCTGCACAGCTGCATCAGCCTCTAGCCCCATATATAATGCCTCCTTTCTTGGGCCGGCTAGGATAAGCTTCCGCATGCTACCGTTAGGTATTAGCAGGCTCGGTAACGTATCCCAATACCAATCAGGAATAGGGGATTATTATAAATATAGTAGCTACCCCGGAAATTAGGTATTAGCTACACCGTTCGGGATTAGCGTGTGGGGTTCTTATTGCTCTGCCAACAAGTCAATATGAGCCGCCACGGATCTCACCTTGCCTTTTCCACTTAGTACCTTACCGATCCACTCGTCTAGACGTCACGTCACCTCATATGTCAACTGCCACCTGTGAAGTCCCGTAAGCACAGATATATGCAAATTGCTATCTTGCTTAGGAGGTAGCTTATTACACCGAGTTACATCGAGCTGGACTCTGTGGAGATCAGATTCGACAAGACGCTCCCGAACCCGACATTATTAATAAACACCTGCAGCTATGGCTGACCAGATTCAACTTCCAAATAACGAGCGAACTGCCTTGCTTCGAAGCGCAAGTAATAACCATGTCGATGGAAATGGAAGGGATGCGACTCCAGAGGATGATTTTGTCTCAACGACCAAGTTAAAACCTGGAGGCGCCGTCGCTGGATATCTCTCATCGTCAGCGCTTTCCTCATCCTCGCCTTCGTCGCAAGTCTATCTGGAGGTAAGTAGTACGCCCCCAAGCTCGTCGCTACCATTTCCCCCGAGGATTGCTTTTCGTTGGAATCACTATTGTGCCGTCTGTTCTTTCGATACAAGCAGTGTTGCCCTAACCATAAATACATATGTACTTAATATAAGCTCACATTGCTCAATATCACTGTCTATTCATTTATTAATCTTTCCTGGTTACCTCTGTCCTACAAGCTCTTGGTACCCAGCTTCTAGCAAGATTCAAGTGGTGTCACGTTGGCAGTGCGGAGTGGGAAAAGGAGATTCGCATTTATCCGCGACTTCTTCCCACTTGATTTGGCTTGATTCGGTCCTCTATTGTCACACCTGCATTTAACGCGAGGCCTCTGTCCTTTATGCCAACCCAACTCCTTGCCTACCTCTATATGCACCGTTTAAATTTACCTTAGGTCGTTCTCTACGAGTGATATAGTGCTGTCACATGTTCGAGGAAAGTCGGGTATGAGTTCATTATGTCTAACGCCGGCCTGCATCCATGCAGCGTCCGAAATCCTCTGTCAGTATAATCTAGTCCCCTACTATAGCTAAGTAGAAGCTCAATGATTTTCTAGATAATTTATCCCCGGATTATCAGACAATCGATCCATGCACGAACTTCGATACTCTTGTCTGTGATGGCTTTAACAGCCGCCATGATATTCCACAAGACAGAGCTTCCTATTCTACGGGAACTATCATGTCTGAGAACGGCCAGACTACTCTTAGACACATCCTAGAGTCTCCCTATCCGACTGCTTCTGATGTATGATATTTCCATTATGATTATATAATATTCGGTTCCCAATCTCGATCAAGTCGAGTCGATACTTCAGCCCCTGGGAGCTTAGATACGATAGCAATTTTCCAGGCGGAACGCAGTTACTATAAACGAAACACCAAAATCATATCATGATGTTGATGTTATCGTTGGCGGGCATCGTGCAAATTAGGTTAATGTGATAAAAATGAAATGGTGGCTTTGCTGACGTCTGCTTTATATTCTAGCATTCTTCGTTTTCACCTCGGAATCTCGTCCAACTTGCGGCCTCTACTGACGAAGAAAATTTTCTCATGATACAAGATGCGTACAATTCATGTATGAACGAGACGACCCTTCAGCGTCTAGGCGTTGCGCCTCTCGTTAGCTTGATAGACCAAGTTGCTGCGTCTTTCCCTGTCGCGGAGGGCGGAGATGGGCCACTTGAGGAGGCAGACTTTGCCGCGCTCAGCGAGACCGTCTTGCTCTTGGAGAAGATGGGAATTGGTGCTTTCGTGGGCCTCACTGCCGGCGCCGATGATAAAAACCCCGATGTAGTCATCGTCCAAGCATACCCAGGTGGACTTTCGTTGCCCTCGCCAGAGTACTATCAGGACAACGATACTGTTGCTATATATCAAGCTATGCTAGTAGAGGTGTTTGCTACTTTACTCCCAACAGATTCTTCGAGAGCTTCGGCTAAAGAACTAGCACAATCCGTCGTCGACCTTGAGACGAAAATTGCGGCGATAACCCCGCCTCCTGAGGATCAATCAGATGTGACGGTAAGAGAATGATATGATTATCTGCGTTACTCGATGAAGAAACTAACGGGATTAGAAATATTATAACATTGTCAAGATTGCAGATGTCGGCAAAATCGGTCCAGCGATTGGCTTGGATTCTGTTGTCCAGGCCATGGTTCCCGAGAACTACACGGGGGACAGTATGTTGCTGGCCTTTCCAGAATTCTTGGGCAATGTATCCGAGATCGTCTCCCAGGCTTCCAAGTCGACCGTACAAAGTTATTTAATCTGGCAGCTTGTCAATGTATATTCGTCTTACGTCGAGAGCCCGGAAACCCAGCCCATCGATCGCTTTTCGAATACCCTATCAGGAAAGGTATGCACTATTCCCTGTGGTGAGGCAACAAATCATTAACAATCTCGTAGGATCCCGACACAAAGCCTGAACGATGGAAGACGTGTGTCAGCTATGTTGATAGCACCCTTGGCTGGATACTTAGCCGATTCTATATCGAGGCAACCTTCTCAGACGAGGCTAAGGAGTACGGTGACCAGATCATCTTGGATATCAAGCACCAGTTCATCTCGAAACTAAATGGTCTGAGTTGGATGGACGATTCTGTCAAAAAGCTAGCTGTGAACAAGGTCAACAACATCGATCAGAAGATAGGGTTTCCCACCACCTCTCCGAATATCACGAATCCGGACGCCTTGCAGAGTTACTATAGCGGCTTGACCATTTCCGACTCCTTCTTTAACAACACCTTGGCGAGCAACTCTCGGGAAGTCAGCAGGATCTGGTCGGCTCTCGGCAAGCCGGTTGACCATGGCAAATGGGGTATGCAGGCTGATATTGTCAACGCCTACTACAACCCGGTAGGGAATGAAATCGTATTCCCAGCCGGAATTATGCAGTTTCCTGTCTTCCAATTAGGTCTGCCCGGTTATGTGTCATATGGCGCTTTCGCATCGGTTGCCGGGCACGAACTCTCGCACGCATTTGACAATTCCGGCAGACACTACGACGAGAACGGAAACTTCACGGATTGGTGGACGAACAACACGGTCCAGGAATTCGACAAGCGTGCCAACTGCTTCGTGGACCAGTACAGCAACTTCACAGTCCAGGGCGACGACGGCGAGCCTCTCCACGTCAACGGAAGGCTTACCCTCGGAGAGAACATCGCCGACGCCGGCGGCGTCTCTGCGGCCTTTGCCGCGTGGAAGAGTCGAACCGAGTCGGCACCCGATCAAACCCTCCCCGGACTGGACTTCTTCAACCACGAGCAGCTGTTCTTCGTCTTCTATGCCAACTGGTGGTGCGGAAAGACCCGAAAGGAGCAGGCCATCCAGTACATCTACACCGACCCGCACTCGCCGGCGTTTGCGCGCGTGCTGGGAACCACGGCGAACTCGAGGGCATTCAGGGAGAGCTTCAACTGCCCCGTAAAGGAGCCCACCTGCGAGCTGTGGTAATTGACGGAGTGGATTTCATTTCTGGCTGCTTGAAGCTTTGTAATACACATCGATATGTTTTGTTTCTAAAAAAAAAATTGTATACCTAACCTAGGGAAATAAGTAGGTTGCTTTGGCTTACAAATTGAAACGGCTGCTACTGCAAGCTCCATGGTACTTTGTTCGGTTTTGTGATAGGTGTAGACTTTCACACAGCGACATCTGGTCATATATCCGCTGGCTTATGTGTCTTGACTCGAGTTCGTATATTGAAGGGTCAATGTGATCTGATTCCTATTTCACCGAGGGCTACAAGGAGAACGCTGATTTTCAAGGGGACTTTCACTTTGCTAGCTTGTCTGGGTTGCGTACGTTGTATTTGAAAGACACTGAATAGGTAACTTCATAAAAGTTCTTTCAGGCGAAAACTGACTCTCGAGAATGCCAAGTCGATGGGTATTTATCAATTTCCGTAGTCACTACCACCCCAGTCCTTCTGATCCGACTATATGAAAAGCCTGACTTTTCGATCCGTCCTTTCAGATGCCGACCCAAAATGTAGTCACCTTTTAAACTTCGGAATTTTGTCGAGAACTCCAACACCAAGCCACCCTAGCCCATGATCTCAGGTCACAGTAGAAGGCCGTAAAATGCGCCGAAAGAAACTAATATTCCCTTGTCAAGAACGCATCGTAAATCCCTCAAGACGCGTAATGGAAACAGAAAACCGAGATTTGCATCTTGCCATGTACTGGAATGGCGAATTGACAGGTTATCTCCCTTCCTGCTGGACGAATTTTCATTATGCCCACAAGAGAGCACTGTTCGTTCACAGCCCGAGCTTCTGCTTCTTGATGCGCGGGTAAACGCCGATGATCAGCAGCACGAAGATGACAATCATGGCCCACAGCTTGAGCCCCAGCACGTTAAGGTTGTAGTCGGTCTGGGTGGCGCTGATAACGGTGGCGGCCAAAAAGATGAGAAGGACGTAGCCGCTCATGCGGTGGTATTTCCATATCTTCTTGGCGTTTGCCTCGCCGCCGTACAGGGCGGGAACGCCGAACATGGTGAAGCCGACGATGTACTGGGCCAGGAGCCAGAACGAGGCGACTACGCCGAGGTACCCATGGACGGAGTGAAAGTGGGCGCCATTGTTGATGAATTTGTTGACCTCGATGCTGATGACGCCGACGGCGAAGATGGCGAAGGCCAGGAAATTGAGGCCGGCGTGGATCTTCTGGCCGACCGCCTTTTGCTGGCCCGTGTGCGTCGGTTGTAGGACGAGGATCGACTGGATGAGAACGAGCAGGCCTATCGATTGCGCGAGGGGATGCACCGAGAAGAGGATCAGAGGGCCGTTAAGGAAGACCGCGGCCCAGACTGAAGCTACCAGCAGGATGCCAGCAGCCTCGGCGATTACGCCGGTGCCTGACGACTGTATGAGCTTTGGCATATTAAGTAGCAATGGGAATAGGTGGGATAATATTATGAATATGTAATGGTTATATGCTACGATAGGTAGGATCGCTTAGAACCAATGGGGTGGGGAAAGAGCTGAAGAAGACAGATAATCTACGACAAGATAGGTAGTATCGTACCAATGATGAGGTTTTTGACTATAGGAGCGTTGTCTCTTTGAGAAGCATCTCCCGGTCGACCCAAAAGAGGTTCCTGATCTCCTTGTCCGTCGTTGTCCGAATTCGTCGGAGGGTATTGGGGTATTCCAGTCGCTGATGCCATTCTGGCAACTTTTTAATTAAGGTAACCTTTTTACGAGGATCTACCGTATTGCCGGGTATTGATGACGGGGGGTATTGGGGGCTCCAAATGCGGTGGGAGATAGGGAGGGCTGACAAGAACGACAGAAAAACCTTTGGCTCAAAGGACGGAAACTTAAGAGAAGTATTTGAAGGTCTTGTCTCACCTCATCTTGTTGTTAAACAATCGGAATCTGTTAGGTAGGAGAAGGCTGGCGCTCTCTAAAAAGGATCGAGCTCACCATCCATGACGGACATGACGGATGTCTGCTCGGGGCAAGCTTCGGCCTATCAGAGCCTCGGAATTCTTAAGCACTCGCCGTGCATGCGTTCTGTAGCGCAGCGCGGTGCGGGGGATTTACAGAACCAATCCCTTGTTCAGGAAGGTTGGTATGCATGTAGTAGGTATGGCTAGCCTGGTATGGCAATGAATTTCGTCACTGCCCGCATCTCTTTACAACCACTTGCACATTCTTTTGGTTGGGTTCGAATGGGTGAATGATAAAATCTAGGTAGCTTTTTGGAAGAAATGGTGAATTCAAGGAGCAGAAAACAGAGAGATTGGAGGGGCTATTAATTATTAGTTGGTAATACTGCATACCTCTATGTCATAGGCACCTGTGCGAAGAAACGGCGATTTTTCGTGATTTACCGATGACCTGTAGTATTTGCGTGCTGGATTGCTTGAAGCCAGTAACAAAACCCAATCTACAGGTACCTTAGATACAGCTCTACGGGAGTGGCCGTGTTCCGGAGCTGGTCCCACTAATTTAGCCTTCAAGAGTTCGAAGTCGGAAGCTACCCGACCTCGGCTGCTCCTCAGTAGAAGGGACATCTTCTAAGACGGATACATAATTAGTAAATAGTTCGCCTCTGTATCACCATCATCGAATCTTTTATTAACTGAGAGACACTGCCGATAGTGAGAAAATGACTGAAGACATCGAGTACAAGTTGGAAGCCGTCAAGGCCACCCGGATCGCTTCGGGTGATATCGACCAGACCTTTCGATCCAGCTGCATCGGTATGTGAACACGTGATATTAAACAATAGTCAGTTATACAATGTTTGACGCTCCCCTAAGCTAACTTGTATCCTGACAGACTTGATCTCTGGGACATTGGGAGGCAAGATCCTTGGCTTTTCGGATCAATGGTTTGCCGATGCAATCAACTTGATCACCCCTACGCCCCCTATAAGACAGCCCGGTAAAATGGTCTATACAGGGGCTTGGTATGACGGCTGGGAAACGAGAAGACACAATCCAGAGCCCTTTGACTGGGTTGTCATACGGCTCGGGGTGGCCTCCGGGACTGTGGAGGGTATCGAGATTGATACGGCATTCTTCTCCGGCAACCATGCCCCGGCCATTTCCGTCGAGGGATGCTTCTCTTCAGATGACGATGAGGTGCTCTCATGGAAAGGAAGCAAAGGGAAATGGGAAACCATTCTGGGCATCGAGGAATGCGGCCCTTCGCAGAGATTTGGCTGGAAGCTAGATAGCCCCACCACGAAGCAGTACACTCATGTTAGGCTGAACATGTATCCCGATGGAGGTATTGCCAGATTCCGACTATTCGGCCACGCAGTGCCAGTCTTTCCCGAGGATACGGAGGCGATCTTCGACCTAGCTGCAGCTCAGAATGGTGCTGTGGCAATCTCGTGTAGTGACCAGCATTTCGGCACCAAGGACAATCTCATCTTGCCAGGCCGAGGTAAAGATATGGGAGACGGTTGGGAAACAGCGCGATCCAGGACTAAGGGACATGTCGACTGGGCCATTATCCGCTTAGGTGCCCCAGCACTTATTCAAAGTTTCGTGGTAGATACGGCTTTCTTTAGAGGAAATTTTCCCCAGAAGACGAAAATCGACGCCATAGAATGGAAAGGGGATGGAGAGCCCAGTGCGGATGCCGAAGGATGGGCTGAGGTTCTTGAGCCCAGTAAGTGTGGTCCTGATCAGGAACACACCTTTGCCTGCGCCATAAAAGATAAACGATTCACCCACGTCAAACTCACCATTATTCCTGATGGTGGTGTGAAGCGATTGCGCGTGCTGGCTAAGAGGTCTGCTTGACAAAGAAAAGGGATCACTTGTAACGTAGATTCGAATCAACCCTGAGGATCGGCTCAAGCTAAATCGACGATGCGATTGATTTTTCCGTTATTTATAAATGCAAGAGGATTTACTTGAAGGAATACCTAGAGCTGGAGATTGTCATATTAGGTTGTAGGAAGGTGATGGGAGGTGATAGGATGCCAGCTCAGGAGGGTTTGGTAGGAGCATGCACGGACCAACACATGTAATGCCCTGTGGCAGTGGTAGTGCCCAGGTGGGGTAGCGGCCCTGTGGCTGCTATCACTTATCTGCCTTGTCTGAACATTGAATGACAACATCCACAACCTTTGGAACCCAATATAAAGGAAAGACACAGATTAATGAGGAATCTCTCCTCGAAAACTATGATTCTTCTTACCTGATCAAAAAAGTTCTTTCAACGAAATACCTCTATGCCTTCTCCTACTTAGTGATGGATCTTGGGGATTCTGATGGCGGGGGGTTCGGCGAGGAGCAGCCTCAGAAGCCTCGTGCTCTCCCGGCCGACCTCCCTAAGTCCTTAGACGATCGTAGGATGGTGTCGGCAGAGCTGGTACCGGAGACTGAGATGTACGATGGCTGGCAAGGTTTGTAACCCGGATTTGTCTATCGAATTCACCGAGCTAATTGTGACAACTTCTTCCTAGGCCAATCACAGTTCCTAACCAGCCCGATGCTCGCGAAACCACTTCACTTTAGCAATCTTACCCTCGACGATCCTAACTATGACGAAGACTTGACCAAGGGCGCACCCGATAGTGATACACGGCTCATGCAGATGATCGCAGCGCAAGCACAACATCTTGGAGGGGAGGCTTTTGGGGATGTAGATGCTATCGCAGCAGACGAAAAGTTGTCAGACGATGAGAAGAAGACGATGCTGCAAAAGGCTTTGATTATGTCCGCGAGCAACGGCGACCTTGAAAATGTGAAGAAGATACTCGATGGCAAGGCGCGACCATTTGTGGATATCAATGCGTCAGACGAAGATGGAACGCCTGCCTTGGTCTATGCAAGCTGCTTCGTTAGTCGTGCGATATACGAGCCCATCTATTTATCGCTAACGAGATGTAGGGACACGAAACCGTGGTGCAAGCTCTTGTGGATGCCGGAGTGGATGTAGACAGACAGGACCGCAACTACTGGAGCCCCTTGATGTGGGCAATGACGAACAGGCACAAGGGCATTGCAAAGATCTTGCTGGACAATGGAGCATCTGCCGAGGCGAAGACTTCTTCCGGGAGAACAGCCTTTGACTTCGTCGCACCCGACAGCGAGATGTCCTTCTATTTACACGACAATGGTTACAGCATCGGGAATGCTGGGGTGACCGATGACTTTTATAACCCGGGTTTCTCCCAGGATAGATTCGAAGAAGAAATGGCCGAAAACGAAATACGTCGGCGGATGATGATGGATAGCGCGCGAGACCTGGAGGTCGACCTAGGCAACATGGGAATTGATGACCAACCAGAGGTAAGTTGCCCCTATCTAAAGGAGTACGTCAACCTCCCTTACTGATCTTGATAGCCTGTGGATGATTTCGAAGAGGAGCAACAGGAGTTTGACTGGAGTCGATGTTTACATGACCAGATGTTTGTTTTCCAAGAGAGCGACTTGGATAGGATCCTCGATATTATTATTACCAACATGCAGCCTCAGCGATCACCGTCTCAGAAGCCCGTTCCGGCAAACATGATTTTTCTCAGCGCGAGATATGCCCATTACCATTCTAGCCATGAGTTGCTGGAGAAGTTACTTGTTAACGCACAAGACAAAATTAACGAGGTTGTCGAAGCCCATCAATGGGACATGACTATTCTAGCCTTTTGGATGTCAAACGCGACTCTGTTATTACACTATCTGAAGAAAGACGCCGGCTTAGTCGAGGCGACGACCGAATTCCAAGCTCAACTTGCAGAACTCGTTAACGAAATATTTATTCTCATTGTCCGGGACGCAGAGAGACGATTGGACAAGGTGCTGGACTCTGCGATGCTAGACCACGAGACTATTCCTGGACTCAATGACGTCACTTTCCAACACGAGTGGAAACTTTTTAAGAGGAAGAAGGAAGTGAAAGAAGAGCCTCTTGAGAAGCGATTTCGACCTCCTTCGCCTAAACAGCGTGCTAAACCTGCTCCCCGAAACGTGACGTCTCTACTATCATCTACCTTATTCGTACTCGACCTGTACGATATCCACTCTGTCATTACGGCACAGATTGTATCACAGCTACTATATTGGCTGGGCGCGGAACTCTTCAACCGAATCATGAACAATAGAAAGTACCTCGCAAGAACGAAAGCGATGCAGATTAGAATGAATGTTTCGGCCTTGGAGGACTGGGCTAGGTCCAACAACCGCCAGCCCGAGCACTACGAACATGGGGAGACGACCTCCTCTGGCGAAACCACTGTCGAGGCGGCACGCAGGCATCTAGCTCCTGTCGTTCAACTTCTTCAATGGCTACAATGCTTCTCCTCTCTAGACCCAGAAGATCTAGAAGCTTTAGTCGGAACACTCCAGCAGCTCAAGCGATTAAGTCCGCAGCAGTTGATATATACTGCCAAGAACTACCGGCCGGAGGTTGGAGAAAAGGGGTTGCCGAAGAGCGCCATGAAATACCTCGACGCAATTCAAAAGGAGGCCGCCCTCAGAAGAGATCGCAGAAGGACGGCATCCCCGTTGCCAGGTAGCATGCCATCGACGCCTGTCAAGGGGGGGTCTAATGGGTATAATGCGGAAACACCAGGCAGCACGCAAGGTACGCCGAATCCAGATCAAGATGAAGACGATGATATCCCAGATGGGATCAATCTCGATCCCTCGTTGATGCTACCATTCACTCTTCCAACTGTCACGGACATGCTCGTATCATACGGCGCTGGATTCGGAGGGGTCAATCGTGAGCGTGAGAGAAAGTACATTCCAACGATCCCACCAGAGTTCCTGGAGAAGTTGGAAGTAAACGGTAATTCAAGCCGACCAATGTTTGGTGAGAAGGATTGGGAGAATGAAGAAGTATGATAAGGCTGCCTGACCGATGGTAAGGTAGCGGTCAGCAAATGGATGGCCGATGACCACATATCGCTCGGGCCAGCACAGCATGCATGAGAAGCCCTACTCACCACTCACTACCTACCTAATACGTTAGCACTTCCGAAAACCGTCGCGTTGGTGCCAACGAGAAGGTTACCGACGCGATAACGAACTATCTGCAAGCTGCAAGGGACGAACGCGTGGCGCAGGGGGTAACTGGGGTTCAATTGCATAGCATCTTCAGGAGAAGGCGTCAGGATGAGTAAGACGATGCCAGTAAGACGTCCTGAGCATTAGCACTAGTGCATCTTACCGTAGCGTTGGGCACGATGAGAATAATTATTGGAAGATGACAACCGGGGAACAGATACGTATGCACAGACAAGGAAGAGAAGAAAATATGCCCCTGCTCTTTCTCTCTTTCTCTCTCACTACCCGACCTTTGGGGGCTAGAAATGTAGGAAGTGTCGTGGCTATCGACCAGCGGGTCCGTTCAACACTTAGGTAGCCAATTGTCGTTTCCGATATCTGATAGCTGCTGTGTGATCGATGCGGTCAGGCCAAGTGCAGGCACCAACGGCTGCCAACTGTCGCGGTCGGCCAATGTCTCCAGCCATGTCCAATCCGCTTCTTCCAATTCTCCCAGCTTCGTTCCAGGGGTTTGCATTCGTGCTTGGCACCGAAAGTCGAAGCAATGCTTCACATTTTCAACGAGAATGTCAGACCAGTTAAAATCGTCTAATTTTAGAGCTCATCATGTTTACCCCCCTTGAGTTATAACTCAGTAAGCCTACGTAGAGACAACAGGAAGGCATTATTGCCACCCCGCGCAATCCGTCCGTCTAAATGGCGGCGTTCGATGGCCTCGCATAGGCTGGCTAAAGTGGCCACGTCAATAAGCCAGTCGAGACCGGAGCTGATGGACCCGCGGGATTATTTCGTACAGTCTGTTAGGGACGAGCTCCCCAGACCAGTTTCTTTTTACTAATAGATGTGACGTATACTCATGACTTACCCCGCCATAACGGTGGGCATTTACTATATGCTAGAACGGCGGCTTGGTGCGTGTCTGTCCAGTTACTATGGTAGGTTGAAGCGATGCTAACTATCGTGAAGTCGGCTTTCGCGTTCCCTTGTTCCCTTCCGCTCCCGACTCGGTTAAACCTGAGGTCGATCCTTGGATCTTGCATCTCGTGGGTGGCATGAGCCCAATGGCAGATGAGGACAAGTGGTGTTCTTGTGATGTTTTTATGCCACTTGCCGTCCCAAAATGTCTTTTCCCTTGAGTTGTGTGGGGCTCTCTATAGGATGAACGGAGCGATGCTATACACCTACTTTCTTCTGCTCTTCTTTTCTTCTTCCAATTAGAAAACTCACCGTTGCGGACAGGCGGAGGATCATGACATTCATTAATAGAATGGCGGTTTGCCGCACCCACCCGTCGATGGGTTTGCAGTGGGCTTTGCGGGGACAGCGAGGTTGGAAGTTGAAAAAGTCGGGAGCCAAGATTCCAGATCTCCATATTGAATCAAGCACAGACCCAAATCAACTGGTGACTTTTTCTCCCAGACATGTGGGATCATGAGATGACTCAACAGCGCAAACTTCGCAAACTTCGCAACGGACTAACGTCAGGGATAGATTATAAAGCAAAGCATCTATTTTCCCTGGTGATTGTAGAATTGAGTGAATTTGGCGGAAACCAGTACATACATAGACTTACAGAGTAGTATCCAGAGTAGACCGCTGCGGTATCCCCTTCGAGTAACAGTAGCTGACAGGGGATGGACGTTTGTCGGGATAGAAAAGAGAAAAACCGGTGCGTGACCGCTCCAGCTTTGGAATATCGGTCTAGTTTCGCAAAGTGCCGCGACTGAACCAATACCCAATCTTGCAGCGGGCAGAGCGGGCCAGCTGGGAAGAGTGGAAACGGTCTACTTCTCGCCCAGCCAATTGGGAGAAACGGTAATGGTGGCTGTTAAAGCTGCTAAGTTGATGATGTGCATTTCTGTTGACGCCTAGTGACAGCCCCCCGTAGTACCCGGAAAGCGTCCTAATGGGATTGCTGCCGCCACGACATAATCCACCTTGCATGCTGGCCAGATCCATGGTCCCCCTACGGACCCCATGGTCCCCTATGGATCCAGATGAACCAGATGAACCGTGGCTCAAAGGGACATCCCAAGACAGAACATATTATAAAGCAAGCCCTGCCGGCTTCCTGGAGGCAAAAGGAATACAATATGCACGATATACCTACGTGTTTGCAACCACGGCCTGTGTTTTTGTAAGTCAGAGTTCAAGTCAGTACCGGCCCAGATCCCACGATCTCCGATTTCCCATTTCATCTCAAAGCCAACATTTTGAGTTTTACAGAACAAATCCCAAAGAAGGTATGATCTAGAAGTCAGAACGTCAGAACGTCAGAACGGTTCGAGCTGCCTGCCGGTTGAACTGCGACTGACCCCATATTCCCACTTCTCACGTTGTCTTTTCTTAATTGGCCTTTTTGTATTCTCTCTTTTCGCCTCAGATCTTCTCTCCTAGAAGAAGGCCACGCTAACTTACAGCTACCACCTGCAGTTGTGTATGCGGTAGACGAAACAGGATACGGATACGGTCTATCGGTTCACAATTAGTTCCGGCGAACTCGCAATAGTATCAAGGACTCCCTTTCCTAAGCCAGGGATATCGTTGTCGCACGACACAAACTTGAATAGCTGCAGCTTGTCAAGCCCTATCGCGGTTACTGGCAGTGAATCCTTTTGGTGTCACACCAGACACGGCACAGTTAATTGCAGGAATTCGTCGTGGACGCTAGGCACATTCCACGAAAAACACTCACCTACCAGCTACATGTCCACCCCTTATATACCCCGGGCGGCCGCCATGTTTGGGGTTCCACCAGGTGTAGAACCGTATATGCCTCCGCCACCACCTCTCAGGAGTCCGAGCAGTCGCTACAGGAGCAGATCTTCGAGCATTGTATCCTTTGGGAGCGATTCTAAGCTCGTCGGTTTGCGATATGATCAAACCGTTCAAGCCGAGCCGCCCATACCGATTCCGCCTCCTCGATCCTCTCGCCGCCCGCCACCACGTCCCATCTCATGCAATACGGCTCGGTCTCCTGTTGTAGTGCCACCCCCTCGTCCAGCTCCTCCCACCGAGCAACATCCGGCATTAAGGACTATCAGCAGTCCGCAATCGTTCGAAGAGGTCAGGAAACGGGATTCTGCGCACGCGCCAACAACTCCTACAAGCTCGTGGACTATCCACGAAGATAGTGAGACAGACGACGAGGATCCTTTTACCTACGAAAAGATCCCAAAGTTTCCTGAGGTCAGACCACTCCAGCTAAGAACTCGCTCGGTGTCGCCTTCTTTGTACTCGTACCCGCACAAGGAGGAAGTGTATTCGCACCAGGAGGAACGGGAACGGGAACGGGCAAGCGAATCCCACAGCAGGACAAGCGCTCCTTCGAGTTCTCCTGCGTTGTCGGACGGAGGAACTGTTTCACCTACGTCGCCAACGACACCCCCTTCTACTTTCTCTAAAAGGTTTGCAAGAAGTTTTAGTTTGCGATCCAATTCATCCAAATCATCAGGATCCAAGATGAAGCGACTGCGGAAGAAGTCAGCAAATGATGGAGCGTGTGCTGACCCCGGTTATCCACTAATCGGACAAGATGGCGCGGCGCCTAATTCCCCTCCTAGCGGCAGATTGTCTCCAGCTGGGTCCGACCCCCAAGGCTCTCCAATTATTTTAACCAGCATCCCCACCGAGAGCTTATTAGAAGATGACTTTATGACCCAGTTGTCTTTCTCCAAACGTGGAAGTATCGTCTTTCGCACCAAGCATACGCGCAAGTCTAGTAGGAACATGGCCGTCATGGCCGACCAAGACAGCGGCTTTGGTAATGAAAATGTCGGATCTGAACACCGGGAGCCCCGCGCTTTTCCTCTGGTACCCGACAACTATAGCAACGCCAGCGCGAGCGCCTCAGGGGCGCCCGACACCCTAATCAACGCGCCACCCTCGCCACGTCGGCTACCTCCCAGCGTTCGGCTTATATCTCCTGAAGCGGAAAAGGAATCTCAAAAGGTGAGATCGCTCTATGAATCCGGGGAAAGTCTTAGTTGGGAGGAGGGCGCGGGACACTCGTCCATCGATGAGCGTCTCCAACCCGCAGCAGAATACCCGTCAAAAGAGGATGAGAACGACGCGTATGGTTTCCTTATCTATCCAGTCTCCTTCCCTTTGATCATGCTGACAAGTCGCCTCTCTCACAGGGCAAACGACGAGGCTGGACGCCCTACTCTGACCTCGGCTTCTACTTCGTCTCTACTAGATAAGGACTCGCGGCGCGAATATGAACTAGCAGGAGGTCTCGAGGACTGGGAAGGGGTTGAAGGTGAAGATGTCGATCGATACGGTTTCATATCGGTTCAGCTGCCTCGAGAATCTCGGCCGACCACACCGAGCGAAACTACGTCTGTCCAATTTTCGACTCGCAAGCAGCGAAACGTTTTGGTTCGTAAAGATGCAGCATCACTCTCGTTAAGAATTAAGCGCGGCCCCAGTAGGAAGATGTCAGCGCGCTCTTTGAATACCCAGGCGTCGGAATTATCCACAGCATCGCGCCGTTCCGCTCTTTCAGCCATCCGCCAAGCCACGAACTTATTACCGCATAACAGGGACAGGAGACTAATAGACGAGGCCGGGGATATCCTTGCATCACCCCCGGGCTTGTCAAACACTGTCGAGGATGGATCAGTTGAGAAGAAATTAGCCGAGTCGAAACTCAAGGAGATAGAGCGTACAGAGAAGTGGCGGAGGATGGCCAAAGTAATAAAACCCGGCGCGGACGGACAGGGTATGGTGTTCGAGTTTGACATGAAGCACCCGAAGCTGGTCAAACGAACGTGGAAAGGCATCCCGGATTGCTGGCGATCAGCAGCTTGGTATTCGTTTCTCCTTGCCAGCGCCAAGGCTAGCAACGAACAGTTTGCTACAGATGAACAGCTTAAAGCCGACTTCCACCGTCTTATCGAGGAGCCGTCCCCGGATGACGGGCAGATTGATTTGGATGTGCCCAGGACTATAAACCAACACATTATGTTTCGAAGGAGATATCGGGGTGGCCAGCGGTTGCTTTTTCGAGTCTTACATGCCTTGTCCCTGTATTTTCCCGACACTGGATATGTCCAGGGCATGGCTCCACTGGTGGCGACCTTCCTCAGTTACTACGATGAAGAGACCTGCTTTATAATGCTCGTGCGGCTTTGGAAATACCGCGGTCTCAATCGACTGTACCAGTCCGGGTTTGAAGAGCTCATGGGTGCCCTAAAGGACTTTGAACGCGATTGGTTGAGTAACAGAGATGTCGCCGCGAAGCTCGTAAGTTATTTATTATACGATACAGCTTTGCAAGTATACTAATGTCGTGCTAGTCCGAGCTCTGTATTGATCCGACCGCGTACGCCACCAAGTGGTACCTAACTCTCTTCAACCTATCGATACCCTTTGCTGTTCAACTCCGTGTGTGGGACGCTTTCCTCCTACTTGGTTCTTCACCGGATCCCCCCGTTGTCGCAGACACTGCAGGCAAGGTTGCTTCAGAACCGTCATCCCAGGGACTGGAGATTCTACACGCGACCAGTCTCGCCATTATTGATACGCTGCGACCTTCGCTCTTAGATTCCGATTTCGAGAATGCGATGAAATCTCTTACTTCTTGGGTCCCTATCAAGGACGAGCAGGGATTCATGAATCTTGTGCAGTTGGAGTACAGACGACATCAGAGCAAGCAGAAAATCTAGGAGGTTAGACTGCTGCTCCCTTGATGCACGTATTGTCTCCCTTTTTCCAACTCCCACCTACTAGAATAGATCGTTCCGCTACGAGCCCAGGCGGAATACACGATCTAACCCTCGAATGGATAATCACGCGCCATCTCGTTTCCCAGACATCGTTGAGGCCGCGACAAAGGTCTCACCTAGTACTAGTTTTCCTTTGTATCTCGGAGGAGCTTTGGTGTTTGACCATGCCAGACCAGAAGGCGCAAGCATGGCACACAACGTATGGATTATTCTCGCATTATACCCCTAGGCATTCAACAGATGGATCACGAATGGAGGAAGATGGGTGGTCACGTTGAAGATTCCGCCGACCCATAGCTACTTAACCAAAGAGCTATACCGCATGACTTCTATAGAGGTCATATCGACTACCCTACCAAGGGAAGTCGTCTAATACCTACCGTTTATACCTAATCGCCCTATAATAATAGCATCGATTTAATAACCGTTCAAACTAAGCCTCAATCCCTGTATCGCGCTCTTTGATGCAAATGGTTACCTAGTTCATCTCGCGTACCTGACTGCCTGGTAAGACAGTGGCTTTGCCGGCATCTGCCCCGGTTTACGCGGCCATGCAGGGCGTTTTGGAGCCTATGAACTAACCCGAATAGTTCTGGTCCGTTTATGACGCTCCGCACGGGTAGGGCTGGGCTAAAGGAAGGCCTCAATACGTAGCATCATTAGCGACTTCAGCTTACAAGTAGATCGGTATGAACTGACTTACCTCTATAGATGCCATCTTCGTATAAGCCACGCTTAGGTGCCAGGTGATGTGCATGCGTGACAATGTCATCAACAAATGTGGCATGCTGATTCACTCGGCGGCCCGCGATACTTGCTAGGTTTATCTCGGTCGGGGAGACATGGTGCGATGGTCTTTGTTTGACAGCCCAAACGCCACCTCGTCTTCCCGTTGGCTAGGCTTATACATACGCTTCTGCAGGCGCGTTGTGAAGGATCGCCAGTGGAAGGATCAAGCCTTACGCTAGCCCAAGCCGATTAGCTCGCATGGGCAGGCTGGCAGGCAGTGAGATTCTGAATGGGAGGCGGAAAGCTCAGCCCGTCTGTCGAAATGCATGGGTCTCAGGTCGATCTCAGATCTGCTCTTAAGGGTTGGCAGGTACGAAAACGACTGAGGCGATTACTTTGGTAGCTCGGCGCATCGTTTTTTCCCCTCTTCTCTCAATTCATCGATGCACTCTATCGTTTTATCAAGGTATCAAGTCGGGGGTATCTTAGTATAACCTTTGCCTAGATAGTAGACGTACAACTCGCGGGCCTGCCCGATTTTACAACATGGCATCGCAAGTAGGAGGAAAGCAGCGGCCAAAGAGCCTACCGCCACCACCACTGCCTGCGTACTCGACGAGCACAACAGAGGGCACAGCACCGCCGCCGACCGACCAGACTCCTCCGCAGCAGCCGCAGACCAAACGCCAGTTCCCGCCGGTCTTCAACATGTACCAAGAGTCGGGCTTCAGCAAGCGGCACTACACGATCGGCGAGCACCAGGCGACGCCGCTGTACGCGGTGACGGTGTACCCGGGGTGGTCGGGCAAGCCCAGCGTGGTGCTGCACGGCGGGCCGAGCGACGCGCACCCGCCGCTGGCGGCCATCGACCAGAGCAGCTTCGGGTCCGCGGCGACCGTGACGCTGCCGCCGGCCGACGCGCCGCCGTCCAGCGTCGCCGCCGTGAAGATCGAGTCCGCCGGCGGCGGCTTCCGCCTCCCGACCTACACGTTCAACGTCGGCACGGGCCTGTTCCAGTGGCGCCACTCGGGCGGCGCCGAGGTCCGCTCCCTCGACGGCCGCGGCGCCGGCTGGAAGCTCGTCCGCCTCGCGCCCGACGCGCCCGCGGCCCGCGGCGCCACGTTCGCCAGCGACGGCGGGGAGGTTGTGGCGGCGTGGGCGTGGGCTAGCGGCAGTTGTACGTACCGGTACCGCATTATGAGCCTCTTCCCCCTCTTCAGCCTGTCCTGTCTCGAGAGGAGCAAATATTTTCGTACTCGAACGGATTGGGGGCAGCTGACAACACGTCCCAAGCCCTTGCATCACCTTGTCACCTTCTAAATCTAAGGGGGAAGGCAGCTGCTAACTCACGTCGTGACAGTGACGAAGAAGTTTAAGTTCCGATTCCTGGGTACCGGCGCGAGCGGCGTGCTGGGTGAGCGCTGGGCCGTCATGGCGGTGGCCTCGGCGCTCAAGATCTGGGACTCCGAGCGCCGGCGGAGGAATGCGGCTGCCGGAGGCGGGGGTGGAGCTTAGGAGGCGGTCATCTTATGGGTCCCTTCTGATTACCTGTAGCCCGTGGGTTCTCACGCTGATGATTAGGTACCTTCACGGTTCCGGTTGTGTGGTCTTTCCTCTTGTTGGGTATACCCTATCGTTGTATAAAACAAGCACAGCTACTCCGTCTTGCGGGGAGTAGCGGTTTCGAAGCGTCGGGGGAGTTGGTCAGGGGCTAGCGTCGTTACTGATACCCTACAGAATTGCAAGCGTTTGGTTCCGCTCGATGTTCCGAACCTTTCTAGTGTCGTGGTACCCTCGATTTCAAGCTGACGTACACTGATCTGATCTGATCTGATCACAGCCTATGCGTCTATCTACTACGATATCCTGCCCCCGTCAACACAGTTACGCCAGATGGGGATGACATGCTACCGATTCTCGGTACCGATGGACTTTCCCGTCCGCGTACCACTCGGCCGGCGAAATAGTTTGCTAATCCTAAGCGGGGAATTGCCACGGGAACACATCCATCATACCGTGAGTTTATGAGACCGACGCTATCGGGTTCTAACAGATGTTCTAAGCCCGGGTAGTTATGCTAACCTATTACTCTTGTTTTTCATCCCCTTTTGAATGTTTGAGTGATCAATCTCATCATTGCTTTAATAAGAGAGCGCGCCTTAACTTCTATTACAGATGCTCTCAATTACGGATTGAGTCTCTTAAGTTATGACTACCTCCTAGGTACCTACCTTACATAAAAGCGGTTTATCTCGACCGGATGTGGTGACACTGGGCCATCTTGTACGAAGCGAACCGGGAAAATTATAAGGTGAGTAACCGAGCATGTCACATCATTGCGTGTCCTTTATGAGTGTACGGGAAGCCCTGGTTTGAATTGCCGTACGAAGACATGAGGAACCCCCCCTCCGCGTATACATCCTCTACTCATGGGAGCCTTTCTTTTTTTCTCTTTCCCCCTTCTCCCGTTTTACTATGTCTACCGATAGGTGGGGATTATTCAACCATGTCGTCGATAACTACGGGATCAGAGCTGAGTAGCATCGCCTCTTCAACGATGCCGACATTGAGCCTACCGCCCCAGATCACCCCTTTTACGCCCCCGCCCACTGCTGACTGCACACCATCAGTGTACTGCCCGTATTTGTCGTATATCCTCTATAGCACCTCTAAAGATCTATCCGGAATGGCATGTGCGATACTCTTCAAGCTAGGAGAAGGGGAAATAGGATATAGAACGGAATGCTTTCCCAAAGGCTATTTTACCCTCTTCAACTATGAATCGCTACTTGATATCGAAAGCGCCACAGCAGAGCCCCCGGAGTCATCGGCGGTAGCCTACCCGGGCACGGCATGCATGTCCGGCTGGACAACCGCCTGCACGTCCGTCGTCACGTACGACGGCCGGACCTATCCCCAAGCCTGGTGCTGCCCGTCCAGCTCCTGGCGGTGCGCGGCGACCGCCGGACGCTTCTGCACGAGCATCATGACCGAGGCTACAAACATCTGGATGACCTGGGACCCGGCGTTCACGTATATGTCTGGGGATTACTACACGTGGACGGCGGAGATAGACAGCGAGCCCTCCGAGTCCGCCGCTACCGTCTACCGTCGGGTGTTCCCGGTGCAGCTGCCAGCGGATAGCAGTGGTGCGCCAACGCCCGACAATAATTCTCAATACGACAGCCCCGTCAACAACAGCTCCGACGACGACAATTCTCGGTCTGCTCTCAGCACGGGCGCAATAGCCGGCATAGGGACCGCCGCCGGGATAGTTATCCTAGCGGTGTTCATGTTCTGGATATTGCACCGCCGCAGACGGAAGAGCAAGAAAAGCTCCGGCGAAGAGACAGTGTCGGAGGACAACCCTCCTCCTGCGCCAACAGAGCAAGCCTCTGGCGACAAGGCGGAGCTGGAGGGAACCACGGTGACACAGGCGAAGGGCGTGATACCTAAGGCGGAGCTGGACGCAGGAAACGGGGAGGGTGCGAGGCCGGAGCAAGATGGGTCTGTAGTCGGCTTTGGATCACAGCGCGGGACGGTTAGTCCTCTCGGGACCCTAAGTCCGGATCCGACGGGGAGCGATGGGATATTTCCCTCGCCCGAGTCGCGCCATAAGAGTGTGTTTGAGATGTCGGGATGATGGTCTCCCTACCTTCGTACACGTGGCAATCTAGGGGCCTGCAAGTTATTTATCTTACGTATTTCCTTTTTAGAGATATCTGCCTTGAGTATCCGGACTTCCGGACTTCAGAACCCTTCCCGGCATCATGATAAGTTTACATGATACCTGATTATCTCGGATATGCTGCAGATTGGCCAGCGCGGAGTCTCTAAATGCCGAGGGGTATGTGAGCTCGGATCGTTAAGAGGTCTGATCACAACGGCCCAAAGTTCAAACCTCACATAATGTTTCTTAAATTGTATCACGTCGCTTCTCTCTCTCCTCTAAATCTCTCTACTCTGAATGCTCTTCACCCTTCGCTCGAATGATCTATGCACCGCACCGCTCCGTAAGATGTATTGTCAACAGTAAGATAATGACCTCAGTCCAAGCCAACCTAGGGTAAGTCCCACCAGCTCTCGTGCACGTCGCGCAGGTCGATGGTGGCGGGGTCGCGGATGTACGGCGTCATGTCGGACTCGGGATCCTCCTCCTTCTTGGTGCTCCCGACGCCGAAGTACCAAGCGAACCTGTTCCCGGTGTCCGAGAGGTACTCGTAGTCCCAGTCCTCCCAGCGCGGGTGGCGGTACACGATGGTCTGCTGCGCGGCGCTGCCCGGCCACAGGCCGTGGATCCTGCTTCCCGGCCGCCCGCTGTTGTACCACGAGCTGCAGTTCTCGGACAGCACGGTGGTGGCGAAGAAGGCGTCCGAGTACTGCAGGAAGTCGTCGGCGGCCCTCCGCGACGGCTGCACCGTCCTGATCCCCTCGCGCCCGACCTTGCGCAGGAGCTGCGCGTAGAACGCCACCTGCACCTCCACGCCGTGGGGGACCGTCCCGCCGCGGCCGTTTCCGTGCGGCCCGTAGACGAAACCCAAGTTAGGGAAGCCCGGTGTGGCGACGCCCCAGTACGTGTACGGGAAGCCGTACTCGCCGTCCTGTCGCCACAGTTGCGAGAGATCCTTGCCGTGCGCCCAGATGCTGAACGGAGGCACCATGTCCACGTTCGCGCCGGTGGCACAGAGGATGGCGTCGACCTCGCGGTGTTTTCCGTCGGTCGTCTCGATTCCGGTCTCGGTGAAGCGCTTTATCGGCGTCTGGATATAGTCGACGTTGTCCTCCGTGATGGCCTCGAAGTAGCCGGGTCCCGGAGTCAGTCGGCGACAGTGAGGGGAGAAGTCGGGGATGATGCTGTTGATGAGCTCGGGTTTCTTGACGATACGTTTCTTCACGATCTCGATGAACTCTTCGCGGGCCTTGTCGTTCAGCTCGGAGCCCTTGAGCCAGCCGGCGAATCCCCTCCAATACTTGGCCTCCAGCTCCTTCCGGTACTTGACGTACTCGTTGGGATCCTTGAAGGACTCGCGGAGCTCGGGAGATATGGGGATTGGTGTGATGGAGGTTTCGTCGCCTGCGAAAGACGCCGCTACCCAGGTCTTGTTCCGCGCATAGTGATCCAGCTGCTTGACGCGCTTCTGGATATTAGAGACAAGCTGAATGCCGCTGGCTCCGTTCCCAATCACCGCAACCCGCTTGTCGGTGGGGTCGAATTCGGGATTCCAGTTAGATGCGTGCCGAAGGAGACCCTTGAAGTCGTTTATCCCGGGATAGTCCGGTAGTCTCCATGCATTGAACCGGCCGATGGCGGTCAGTACAAAGTCGAACTCCTGGATCGAAGTTTCTCCCGTGTTCAGGTTGTTAACTTTCACATTCCACACGGATCTCGCCTCGTCCCAACGCAGCTCGTCTACCCTATGCGAAGGCTTCAGATGCTGGTACACGTCGTACTTTCGTGCCAGTCCTTGCCAGTAGCTCCTGATCTCGGGGCCCTGCGCGAACTGCTCCGTCCAGTTGACATTCGGGTCAAAACTGGTCTGATACACGTGCGCTGGCACGTCGCATCTAACCCCCGGATATTTATTCTCAAACCAAGTGCCCCCCTATAACCAGTTAGTAAACCTGCATATTCCTTAGAATCAGACATCCCGACTTACCACATCGGCATTCTTCTCGAATATCGTCAATTTAATATTCGGGACCTTTGCAGGAAGAAGTATGCCAGCCAAGATACCGGATATTCCTGCGCCAATGACGGCAACCCTTAACTCCCTCGGCTCGTCTATATGTCGCTGCACCAGTGAGATGCTAGACGCAGGATAGCTGGACTGTTCGGGCTGCTTGAGCAAGGGCTTAATGGCTTCCGTCACATCCTGGACTATGGACACTTCCACACCATTTGGTGGCTCTTCTGGTTTTCTTTGCGCCGACGTGGACGGTGTGGAACCGTCCGTGTTGGTTTGTCCTATAGTCATCTTGGGATTATGCGCGCAGCCTTGCTACCTTCGAGGAATGGCGGATTGAATCTTGCTTCTACTCGTATCAGTTGACACCGGTCAATACCGAGGGCTTATATCTATTCGATGTTATCTCGTACTCGCGTTATCGTTCGACTAGTTCCGTGTCGCCGGTCCGCGCGTCTTCTATTCGATGAAGCACGCAAAAGAAAGCACGCAATAGCCCCCGCCTCTTGCACATCCGCATTGGGAAGATCCGTGGTAATCGAGCTCGGCGGCTCGCACCATACTCCAACAAACATTGTTGCATCGAGCCATGGGGAGCACCGGAGTAAGCTTGGCGACATGGGAGCTAAGCTGCCTATATCATCTCTCTATGTTGTCTTGTTAAGGGGCCTATCCAGAGTGTGTGACTGTTGCCTGTCGATGAAAATTTCACTCGCCATCTAAGAAAATTAGCTAGGAATAAGCTACTATAGCTGAAAAGAGATTAGTTGCAATCTTTCGATATGGCATCTTCAGAGGCTAAGAAGTCCATTTTGTTGAATGCATTTGACATGTCCACAGTCGGCCATCTCTCACCTGGCCAGTGGATGGTAAGTCGTTTAAACTCCCATGAAAGAAAGACATGTAACTAATACGATAATATTCAAGAATCCTGTTGATAAGTCAGCTACAAAGCGCAGTCTTGATTATTGGATAGAGCTTGCAAAACTGCTAGAAAGGGGAGGGTTGAATGCTCTGTTCCTTGCCGATACGTATGGGGGCTATGACACCTACGAAGGGAGCCTCGACAACTGTATCAGGTGAGCAGCTCAATGGCCTATAACCGACCCAACTATAGTATGTTGATTGGGATTCTCACTTGGCTGGAGAATTGAGACTGAACATTGGGTATTGAACAACAGCCCATATCGGCCATGGCAGCTGTGACGAAGAATCTCTCATTTGCCATTACCGCGTCAACTTCTTTTGAGCCCCCTTTTCTGCTAGCAAAGCGATTTTCTACTCTAGATCACATCACTGGGGGTTGATTCGGTTGGAATATCGTCACCTCTTGGAAGAAAGCAGCCTTCAAAGCCATAGGTCTCGACAACCCTATCGATCACGACGAACGGTATCGTCAAGCCGACGAGTACCTCAAAGTTCTTTACAAGTATTTCATGTTACAGCCACCCCTATTGACGCATCGGGATTTACTAACCGGTCATAGGCTGTGGGAAGGATCGTGGGCGGACGATGCCATATCCCCCGATCCGGAGAACGACAGCTATGCCGACCCGGACAAGATCCGTACCATTAACCACAAGGGGAAATACCTCAGCCTGCTCGACGCCTTCACGACGACGAGCGAGGACGTCCCGAGGTGGACGCCGCGCGTCGTCGCGGAGAAGGCGGCGGTCGGCGGGCTCGCGCACGTCGCCGTCGGCAGCCCACAGACCGTCGCGGACGACATGGAGCGCTGGGTCCGCGACGGCGACGTCGACGGGTTCAATATCGGCTACGTGACCACCCCCGGCACCTTCGAGGACGTCGTCGAGCTCCTGGTTCCGGAGCTGCGGCGCCGCGGGGTCTATGCTGATCCGACGCTGGAGAGGGTGGGACTTACGGCGTGCGAGAGGGTCTATGGAAAGGGGCAGAGTGGGTTGAGGAATGATCATCCCGGGTCGCGGTATAAGTATGATAGGTACCAGGAGGAAGCACCGTATGAGGACGCAGAGGCTGCTGGGGAGTAAGACAGTTAAAGATGGCTATGTGAATCAATCATTGAGGGTTTCAAGGTAGCTGTCATCTACACATACCTACCCCCTAAGCTTCTAAGATTGTGAAGTCACATTGTTACATTACCTTAGGGGTAGCTAGTAGTAAACAGGTAGGTAGGCAACCTATATGATTCACGTCACTATATTATAATAAAAAGAGTTTTTCTTTGACTGCTATAAGAAAGTAGAAATTGGATGTAGCATCGCCATCTTGAGGCACACTTTGACACCATAAAGGTCTATTCTTGCCTAATATTCACCTTCTATACAATATTTCCGAGTCTAGCGAGTTATCAATTTCCCCGCCTTGATCAGTTGCCCTTTTTTCCACCTCCGACCGGAGGCGTCTAGATATCGCGTGTATCCTAAGCTCTATTGCGTGATCGAAAAGGGCCAAGGCCGGACAATGCACAACAAGTCGCCACTGCGCACCGCATATATGCGGTATTGCGTAGCAGGGATCGAGTGGGCTGGGGAGCATTGCCGTCATTCGGAGATGTGGACGATCGGAGAGAAGAGAGCTCCCCCGTATTTGCGGGTATCATGAAATGTATATTCAACCCTCATTTCCGTTGGTCTGTAAACCAGTATCTACCTCCTAGTCAATGATAAACGGCAGACTGAATCTATAGGACCTATAGGAAAGAATAGACAGGATGAGCGCAGCTAGCACCGAGACGGCACCGAAGAAGAGCCTCGTGCTCAATGCCTTCGTGATGATGTGTAAGTCAAGTCTCGTCAGCGCAGCACAGATGGCAGATATTTGTCGACTCACACCATGCCATAGGTAGCGGACATCAGTCCCCTGGTCTATGGAGACATCCCGACGACGAATCCTGGCGCTTCAACGAGGTATCGCACTGGGTCGAGCTGGCCAAGCTTCTAGAGGGAGCCAAGTTCCACGGCATCTTCATCGCCGACGTCCTAGGTTCGAAAAGCCCCTAGCTATCAGTGCCAATTAAAAATGGTTAGATGTAGGTGCTAACAACATGGTTAGGAGGATACGACGTGTACAGAAACTCCCTGGATCCCGCAAAGATATCGGGGACCCAGTGGCCCGTGAATGAGCCCCTTTCCGTGGTATCCGCCATGGCGGCAGCAACGAAGAGCATCGGCTTCGGCGTTACGGCTTCGACTACGTACGAGCAACCGTATCACTTCGCTAGGCGTCTATCTACGGTCGACCACCTAAGCAAGGGACGGTAGGTCTTGACTCCCCAACTTCTATGGTTACCTTATTGCTAATAGCAAGTGTAGGTTAGGTTGGAACGTAAGCCAGCAGATCTCGTGGAGATAATTATTTGAACGTCGAGTTTAACCAGCACTTAGATTGTTACGAGCTACCTGGATTCCGCCGCCAAGAACATGGGCTTCTCGGAGCAACGTCAAGTGAGTCTTACAGCTACCCTACCTGCTTTTCCGCATGTCACAGACTTAAAAAGACGAACAGCACGACGACCGCTACGCGCAAGCCGAGGAGTACGTCAAGGTAATCTACAAGCTCCTCGAGTCGTCCTGGCGGGACGACGCCGTGAAGCTGGACCGCGCGGCGGGCGTGTACACGCAGCCCGACCTCGTCAGGAGAATCGACCACGAGGGCGAGTTCTTCGCGGTGCCGGGGCCGCACCTCTGCCAGCCGAGCCCGCAGCGCACGCCGCTCCTGCTGCAGGCCGGCACGTCGCGCGCCGGCAAGCAGTTCGCCGCCCGGCACGCCGAGGCCGTCTTCGTCTCCGCGCACGCGCCCCAGGTCTGCGCTAAGAACATCGCCGAGCTGCGGGAGCTCGCGCAGACGCGGTACGGTCGCGACCCCGCCAGCATCAAGGTGCTGGCGCTCGTCACGCCCATCTTGGGGCGCACCGAGGAGGAGGCCAGCGCGAAGCTGGCGGACTATCGACAGTACGCCTCGCTCGAGGGGGCGCTCGCGCTGTTCGGCGGCTGGACCGGGATCGATATGGACCAGTACGGGGACGAGGAGGAGCTGAGGGAGGTCGAGAGCAACGCCGTGCGGTACGTGTACTGATACTGATTGTTAGGGGTAGCCCCTATTGCTGACTGGGTTGGCGGTCTCTAGGTCCACGGTAGAGGGCTTCGCTAGGTTCTCGCCGGGGACTTCGAAGTGGACGAAGCACACGCTCGCGGCACACATCAGCATCGGCGGCAACGGGCCTACCTTTGTGGGCACGCCCTCGCAGGTGGCCGACGGGCTCGAGACTTGGGTTCGGGAGGCTGATGTCGATGGGTTTAACTTCGTAAGTACCTACCTCTTACCAGCCTCTTGAACTCCAACATGTGTAGTGTGATCTTACAGCATGAACGCAGGCCTACGCGCTCTTCCCCCAGTCGTTCAAGGACATCATCGAGCTTCTGATTCCTGAGCTGCGCAGGCGAGGCTTGTTTTGGGATGACTACGCGGTCCCCGGCGGTACCTACAGGGAGAACTTCTACCATCGGCCCGGGCAGACTGGCCCTCTTGACGAGCATGTTGCCTCGTCGTATAGGTGGAAGGCTGGCGTGCCGGCGGAGCAGCACGTCATTCCGGAATAAGCGCTGCCCCTGAAAAGCCTGCCTGGATGTGTAATAAAGGGAGTAGCCACGAACCGTCGAAGGCGGCATTTTGGCTCTGAGGCTATGGGAGCAGATACTACGACGATAATTACAAGCACGCAATTTTCGTATTTCCGTGTTGGGAGGCTTCGCGCGGTGACTTGCTAGAAACTCTGATTACTTGGTATCGTATTCTGCAGCTTAGCCGAGAAGATCTCCCCTTGGTCCTTCCCTTCTAGTAATGATGTTATGCAGGACATGGAGTCATCGAGGCCCATCGACTAGAGTAGGTATTTGCTGCAGGTCTCATCTAAGCCTTCGGGTGCTGTTGGTGCAGGTTGATCCGTCCATGGATACCTATTTGCACGAGTCAGTCCCGTATAAGGCTGCCTTCTCACAGCCGCATTGAAATCTCGAAACGTGACTGGTAGAAAAACACGAGCACCCTCCTAATTAGGCCGAGAAGTATGACTAGCATGGGATCGGAGGGCAGACGAAATTGCAATGCAAAAGAAAGGGATCGATATCCCGGAGAACGGCCGCTTGTATGAGGCTGTAACGAAAACTGGCAAGCTCCCTCAAGTTGGTGGTTTTTACACTTGTGTTCCGATATCGACGATATTGACAAGTCGAAAAATATCAGAGAGGAGTGAAACAAGTGAGGTCCTGAATTCTAAGATTAGTTCACACCGGAATACCTCATCGGGAATAGATCTGGTATAAGCCGAATGACGCGTGACGCTCCCTACGTGTAGATGTTTTGGTGCCGACTTAACCACTCTCGTTCGTCATGACTCGAGCTAGTTTTCTTGTTCCTGATAACGGGCCTCCCGAAGGATTCGGCTGACGGCTGCCCGAGGCCTCTGAGTTGCCAAGGGGCGACAGGATCTCATCCTATGTACCTCTGACCTAGCCTACGCACGAGGTTTGGATTCTCAAAAGAGGATCCCTAGGATGAGCATTTGCTCGATCGAGCTTCTTGCATGGGGGAGGAGTTCGTTGGATTTGGTTTCCTGCGGTTAGGGAGAAGCCATGTGGCTGCCCTGCCCTTCTGTCAATCTCTCGTCCGTACTTTTCAGCCGAGTCGGACCCGGTTCAGACGATTTCATGTTTCCGCTTTCGGTAGGGATGAGTGCCTTCTTTTTCAGCTGAGTGAGCGCGGCGGTGAACTGGTTCCGAGTTACACAATCAAAACAACACCCGATCCTCCTTCGGGCGTTCCTGTCGTCAACGAAGACGAAGGCCCGTCCTCGGGTGGAGGCTCGTACTCGTAAATCTCGTAAGCTTTCGCAACCGCGCATACTCTTTTTACGGTAGGGTACGGGTCCCAGTGGGCAGAGCCATGTGCTATGAGCACCCCCGAACCCCTTCCTAGCTGATACGTTGTAAGGCACAACGAAGCGCATTTGCTGAATGATCTTCGAAGCCTTGGAGGGAAGAATGCCGGATTTCCACAGTGTTATTCGTTACGTTACCATCGATCAGATCAGCCACAACCTTGCCGTCGCATGCAAGTTCACACGGCCGATCGGAAACGGCCGAATGAGCAATAGTGGCTGTCTCCCCCAATTCTTTCTGCAGATAGTTCCTAAATGTACCGTCGCATAACATGCGTGTTTCAGAGAGATTATTCCTGTTAAGCCGCGCACGCAGCGAAGAAGCTTGGCTTTTCCCTTGTCTCTCCTGCGCGTGTGAGGCGTCGAGCGCGCCCTAGATTGGCCCGTTTTCTGCCGTAGGGTCGTCTAGTCTTGTTCAGTCAGTCCATTGCATGGTACAATCGCACCCAAGCTACATGCGGTCAGCGTCTCATGCCGCCACAGCGTCGCAGCGCATTTAGGACGCTGCGTGGGTTTTGAAGGAGGGAGGGTGAGGGGGCCCCGGGTTCGCCCTGCTGTGGTCGCGACGCGTCCAGTTCGTCCAGTCAAAGGACGAGGAAGAAGGGGGTCGAAACCAACCAACCGGCCCATCCACCATGCCTAAGGTTGCTATCGATGTTGGGTAGCAGTAACAATGGAAGAGGAGACGTTGGGACCCTTTTTTCCCCGTCCGTTACCTGGACGTGCAGTCAGGTCGGCGCAACCGTGGAAGAAATAGAAGAAGGGAGAAGACGGCAGGCATTCTCGAACGATTTCGGTGAGGGCTGCGGTCTTAGGTTAGTCCCCCTCCATACTTGCTTACCGCAGCGCTTGCGCGTCGAACGAGAGGACAATACCACCTTCTTTACGCCTCAGTCTTCGCGCGCATGCGCGTGTCCGGCAGCTACAGCTACAGTAACCTGGATAGGGAAAAGCCAGGTAGAGATGGGGAAGCGAAAGATACCTTACGGGGTTTGGTAGGCGAGAGGGACGGCAGGTGACCAGTCGCATGTCCCGGCACCAGGCAGAACGAGAGAGAGATAAAAAGACGCTATAAATAAAAAGGGAATAATGCGATTATGCAGGTAAGAAACTCGCTCGATCTGGGTCGAAGGAATCAGAGACATTTCCCCAAAGAAGCATAGATCTACGAGCGCGTCTCCTGAACATCCCCGTGTCGTCATGGGCAAAGAACGCCGCTACTGCGAGTCATTATGCATTGTTTGTCGGTGATGCTACGGCGAGCGGTCGGCGGCTACAACTGGGAAGAACAGGCGGTTCGTAAACAAACAATCAACAAGGAGAGAATGGAGGATCGTATGATTTGGAATACATCGCGGCTTTGCGCTAGATTCTTCCAGGGTTTCCCTTTTTCGTCATACTATCGAAACCTGGAGGCTGCAGCTCTGTTGGGTAGCAGGAGTATGGACGACGGGCTTAAGAATCCCACGCTCCGGGGAATTTTGCGCATATCTCAACGAGGATGCCCCGAGGAGATGCTCGGCGCAGGGAATGCCGTGCTTCTCTTTCCTGCTTCGTTCAAGCTGAAGCATCCCATTCCCATTCGCATCCCCCTCTCTTCCAAAATAGGGAACTTAACTGCCGGTAGGACCCTGCAACGAAAGAAAGAACGAAGAAAAAAGGGCGATGATTCCGAAGCTAATGATGCTTACTATCGCGAACTGTCATATAAGCAAGCCTGTGTCGTTCTAGGTATGGCATGGGGAGTCAGGATTATCCTGATATCATCAGCCCAAGCCTTACTGATAGCCTTCTAAGCTCAACGACTTTGATCGACCGTGAACCTGCCCTGCTCTAATTGCCGGCATTCCCGTCGCCTCTTCCTAGGACTCTAGATTGTAGCTTTTGCCCGTGGCCTAGATGAACGCCGAGAAGAGTCACTGCGACGTGAAAAGACATCTCCATCCATGCTGCTTCTTTCTTGCTCGTAGCGGCCATCCGCCTGGCCTAGGTGCTAATAATAGCAAAAGTAGCGAAGGGTAAGAAGAGAGATATGTCGACATGGGAAACAGGCGGCGACATTGAGACTCTGAGAGGGCCCATTGTCAGTAAGTTTATTCTATTCTCGGAGCAAAAGGGTCTTATGTCGTTGCTCGTTGCATGACCGTTCAGGGATGAAGAGGAGAAGAATGGAATTTCGGATATTAGCGCCCACACACCCTCAGAAAAAAATAACCCCTTCCTTATCCCCGTTGGGGGAGGGGGGGAGACAAGAGGCGGCTAGGGCTAGGATATGTCGTTGCATCGCTTGACCAGAAATGGAGCGAATGGAGCGCGTGTGTGGGCGCGAATCATCAGCGACCTGACTGCAGCCGTCTACCGCGCGGGTATTTTCGAATCCTCTGTCGTTATTGTCGACACACCCTGCTCGCAGATTGTATCCTCTCGTCCGCCGCAGATAGATATTGGGACGTACGGAGACGAAAGAGGTCATGCCGGAATGTTACTAGTGTCACGCATGGCGGCGCACGTTGCTGCTGAGCGCTCGGACGGTCTTCTCTTGGCCCTTTGGGGGATCACTTGATCTGATATTATTGATGTGCAACTCTACGCGACAGCTTTTTCCTTGCTGCCTACAGTTTCGCGCATCTCTGCTGTGCGACAACAGAAGTGTTCCTATATTAAGCAGCGTCATCTTTCCCGACGGGCCTGCGACCTGTCGTGCTCAATAAGTCAGATTCCCCAGCCCTCTCCGTGTTACCCAAAGGGGAGCTCTGAACAAATCATAAATTTTCCGATAGTCGTCCCAAACTCGGCAACCAATCGCGTCTTCGTGGTAATATACACACAGCAACACGAACGTCTTGGAGGTCGGAAGAGATGAGAGCTCTAGAACCAAAGAAGCCTAGACCTTGTTTCCCTAGTCTTGTAGTGACCAGTTCCCAACAGGCCATACTTCCACGGTCCTTAGACTGAGCAGTTCTGCATCGAAGCACAGTAGCGATTGGAATACAAAGATCAGACGGTTAAATTGCTGAAAAAAAAGAAAAAAAAAAACTCACGTTATATTACACAGTGCATGGGACTAAACTCCCTCTTCCCCTTGCCCTTCCCCTTCTCCCACTCTGGACGCCTTCCCCCTTTTTAACATGGTATCTATAATATTGTACAGGCTCATGCACATTTCCCAAGCGATAAAATGACAATGTCCGGTGCCCAGAAACTCCAGGTCCTCTCTTTTTTCCCGAGCCCAATTCTCCGTACCGTAGAATGCTTTTAGACCGTCGTTCGTCGTCCCCAGTGTATGCAGATGAAGATTTAATACAAGATGTGAGCTATTAGTTACAGTAATTTAAGGTGCTCGTCGAAGCCGAAAACCATGTCTTTCCTAGATTCTTGTCCATGCTGAAAGTTGACCGTGTCCACAATCGAATTGGTGGCCGTCCGGGGGGGGGGGCTGGAGAGGGGAAAGCCACACCCCCGTCGCTGGTAAAATTACGGCGTAAATGAAGACTTTCATAGCGTAAGTACGGACAATAAATCCATCACGTCGTCAGATGGCTCAGTTCGAAAGAAGAAAATTCGTCCAGATTTGCTTTAAAACCCTGGCCGAGAGGCTGAAACACGGAGGGGCATCATCGACATGACATTATGCTCCTATTCATTTTCCCGTCCGGAACCAGGAGGACCTGCGGCTGGTCCTGCCCCAGCCCCTCTGCCGCGCGACCTTTCGTCTGATGTCGCCGGCGAGTTTCGTCGTTCGCTTTCGCTCTGCTGCGTCCTAATTTCTGATGCGTACCGTGGCGAAGGCTGATCCGTCAGCAAGGATGAAACCGAGTGAGCGCTGCTTCGAGGTTGTTGTGATGATTCTCCCATCGCCGCTTCTCTAGTCACGCTGAGGCTAGGCGACAGACCACGGTGTGGGTTAAAACCGCGCCCTCGATACGAAGAGATGTCGCTCCTCTGCCGGGAATGGCCTCGCCGGCGACCAGGAGGAGGATTTGATAATGTTGTCATGCCGTGTTGCACGATAGGCGGAGACCTAAACCGTTGGCTTGGCGGCGGTGCCGCTTGCTGAGGCCCGGTGGCTTTTCGTTTCTTCGGCGATTCCACTAACAATCGAAGGGCAGTATTAGCCACACAAGTTTTGTTTTTCACTTGCTCGTTTTGGATTTTGACAAACCAGAAGGCGTTCCTGGCTGGTTAGAGCCTCCCTGGGTATTCGGTGGTTGCCAATGGTGGAAGTATATCGACGGCGACTGCGTGTCTTGCTGCGGTGCCGCCGCTTGATGCGCCAGGTGCGGCGGGTGAGGAATACTGGGCGGTCCAGGGGCCCCTTCACCCGTATTTAACCGGGGAAGAGCAGAACCTCCTCCCAATGGTCTGCCCACGGCCCCACCCATGCTTAACGTATGTGCTCGTGCCCTCGTTGGCGACCCGGGCCCCTGATAGGGAACAAAACTTGCCGGAGCACCTGCTCCAGTCCCCGGCGTCGATGGGACACCACCGTACTGCTGCGGCGCTCCGTACTGCGAAGATTCTCTCCGGTGCTCGGGTGACATCGCCCCCTGGGCTGGCAGAAGCTGCACCGGGTGTCCTTGCTGTGGCATCAGATACTGCTGCGCCCATTCGAGAGCCGCCTGCGGCAGCATTCCACCGCTCATCCCAGCAAAAACAACAGGTACCATCGGCGGCGGAATACCCCGATCTAAAGAAGTTCGAAGCATCTCGTATTCCAACTTTCTTTGTTCCAGGCGCAACGTCTCCTGCCGCGTCTTTTCTTCTTCTTGCCTTCTCCTCTCCTCCTCGGTCTTGGCCATCAGCCAGCTCCTCATCGACTCTTCGGAGCTGGGATGCTGAGGCGGCGCCGGCAATGCGCCGAGTGTTTGACTGTGCGGGGAAGGCATTGGTGCCCCCTGAGAATGTAAAGGTGGCCCCGGGGCTGGTGGGTGAGGACCAGGAGCCGGAGGCGGTGGTTGAGGTAGTGTCATGGCCGCCGGGAGGGGCAGGCCACGATGAGGTGCTGACATGGGCTTGGTAGATGGACTTTGCTGCTGGGGGAGACCGATGTATGGCTTCTGAAAGGAGTCCTGGACACTCAAGGGGGGCGAAGATCGAGGCGGCGTCGGTAGGTCATGGACAGGCCGATACCCGTGGTGGACTGGCTGCTTGGCTGTGAGCATCATCTCGATAGCAGACATGAGGAAGAGTTAAACGGTAACATGGGAAGGCATGCTAAGGGTCGGAAACGAGTAAAGTGACAGGAGGTGACGGTGTATATGAAACAAGAGGTGGTGAATAACCTTTGCATAAGAAAGCTGGTGAGGACGGCCAGCTTAGTAGAGAAGGGACAGGATGCTTATGGAACTTTTGGATCCCTAAGCCCAGCCTCATTTGAAGATCTGAGCCAAACACATGGGTAGTAACTTTCAAAGGATTAACTGGGGGGTTGTGGTTGTTGAGTGGTATTTTGGGCGTTGCAACTGGACATGCGGTCGACACAGCAGCAGTCGAGGAACCCTGGACGGCTCGGGAGGATCGCTGCCCAAAGGAGCTCCAAGTCTCGGGAAGAACTCAGTAAGGAAGATCTTGGAACGAGACGGTAAGGTGAACTGATAGACAGATTCTACCACTTTGAAGCCGATTTAGGCAATGCCCGAAGCGGAAAGTAGAGCTCGTTCTGAGTGTGGAGTAAAAACGAGGGCCTGGCTTATCTGAAAGTAGTGTGCGTACGTAGTAGCTGGAAGATTTCATACAAGAATTGTAGAGAAACCGGATAGGAGGGAAACGAAATGGAAGAAAAAGTTAAAGCGGTTGGTCAGGGCAGAATAGTCCACTAGGTCGATTTACGCAAGCTTGGAAATATGAAGCCGGTCGAACCAGAGGCAAGCGCTCGCTGTCAAAGAGAGCGTTATCTAGGCATGCCAGAGAAGCGATGCTAGTAAGAAAAAGAAAAAGAAAAAAAAGTAAGTCGATCAAGTCGCCAGTTGAGAGAATATAATAAGCTAAACCAGCAAGAGAAGTCGTCGAGAGACGACCTCGAGAACTAAAGGGTCTGGGCTACGCAATGTTAGCTCGAAGTAGAGGTAGGAGAAGTGGCTGAAGGTGGTGAGGCGTGTGTTGCCCTTGGGGGGAGGAAAAAGAGGGAGGGGAAGCCTTCTTTTCACGCCACTACAACGACAAGGCTGATCAAAGCAAGCTTGTTGAGTACCTACCTGGCACAGATCAGATCAAACTTGGCCTGTCCCTGCTCTCCGTTATTTTTTTTTCCAGGGTTGAAGGGCCCTGGCTTTCACGGTAGGGCAGGGTCTCTAGTCCAACTTTGGGATGGCGTGTTTATAGGGCTAGTGTTGTATCTTTTTGCCGCAGGTCCCCTCTCCTGGTACTCGTAAACAGAGACTGACCTACCCAGTTTCGAACTCGAGTATCGAAGGAAGCACAGGCCGGGGGTGAACGACTTGCCATGCAGGGTCGATCCCTCGACGTCGGAAAAAGAATGTGAAGGGGGATGCAAGAGTGACGGACGAATCAACGAGTGTGGGGGGTGTGGACATATTAGCAAAGCGGCTACCTAGCACCCAGCTCTGCCAGGTAGGTATGCTGCTTTCTCGACTAGGTAGAAGCACTATGTAATGTAATAGGGTGAGAGGTGAGAGGTGGATGGATTGAAGTGGAGTCTAGAGAAAGAGACCGCGCTGCACTTCGCACTGCACCGCGCATAGGTGGGCAGATGGGACGAAAACTAATAAATAGACACTTTTCTGCTGTAAGACGTGTCAAGAGCTCGAGACTTGGGATGGGATGGCGCAGTAGTATTCTCGCGGAAGAGATCTAGAACCCGGCCGGTCTTTTTTTCTCTCGTGGCGCTTCAGCAAGTGTTTTTAAAAGAAACCAAAGTTAAGGATCGAATACCTATATGTCTATGACAACATCCTGGATGGGTGATGGGATATAGGCAATACGCACGTACGAAATCTATATTATGTGTGTACTGTGCGTGTATGTAGGTAGGTATGTAGGTAGCTACCTAGCTATGTATGTACGTATGTGAGGTAAAGTATATTGTTACCTTGTAGGCAGGGAAAGTCGGCAGAGAACGTTAGCTAACAACATGTTAATATCAACGGGTTGAAAGGGGTCCATGTATATACAGTACGGTATGTACCTCTCTATACCTTACCAAGCTTGGACATCAGCAGCGTCAGCAGCTGAAAAGTGGAGATCTGTTCGAGGTTAGGAGGTATACAAGTACTTGCCTATATACATGTACTCCATTGTATGTAGTTATAAGCACACTTATCTTCAATAGGCAAGTAGCCCAGTGTTATGGGCTGCGTATAGCATACCCCCTCAAGCAGGCGGCCGCTTGCCCAGCAGCCTGACTAAAAGTTCTTAACAGGCAGCAAATCTTGAGTCATGCCGCGAAGAAATGGCAAGGAGTGTCGTATCAGACAGTTTGCGTACGGAGGACCGATATTCCAACTAGGTTGCTAGGGTGAAAAACCCACCGTAAATATGGATGTTTGTGTGGATGGGTGGGTGCGTGTGCGTGTGTGTGGCTGTGGCTGTACGAAGTAGACATTTACATACAAGCTTTTTCCCAGGCAGTGTATCCTGGGTACGGCATGTAGCAATACCGCAACTTTGCAGCTTACAGAGGTGCTTGGGTATCCTATACTGTGTCTCACTGTACGGGTTCCACGCCGGTTCTGCCAGTAGCGTATATGTATGCAGGCCCTGTATATGTAACCCGTGTAGGCCCATGTTCTCTGCAGAGAGTCGATAGGAAATAGACGTGGGTGAGAGAGTATGCAACGAGTTTCATTCCCGCTCACTGTGTCAGAATATGATATATGTATGCCGTTTGGGACTTTACGCAATGTAACCCCCTTGGGGTCTGGTATAATCGAAGAACAAGTTTTTATGAAGGTATACATATGTAGTAAGGCTTGGGCTTGGGCTTGGGCTTGGGCTTGGGCTTAGACATGTACCCTAGAGGAAATCCCCGGGCAAGGAAAATCGAGTATGCAGATTGGCGGGGTTTATTATACCTCAAAACAAGGGGTTCCGGGCCCTGTTGGCCCTGTTGCCTGTTGGCCCTGTTACCAACGTGTAAGATTCGAACAGTGTAAGCTGTGAACCCGATCTCGCAACCTGACAACGCGCAACGCGCAAAGGGAAGAGCAAATCCTAGCAGCTGCAGCTTCAGCTTGGCAGCTGACTTCCTCTTTGGAAGATCAGTACGGTACGGCACTGTACAATAGAGCTAGGTAGACCTGGGGACCTGGGGACCTGGGGACCTAGGGAGTTCCGTCTAGGTTAGGTAGGTAGGTGGTAGGTAGGTAGAAATACGAATAGTAATACTTTTACTTGGACTCTGCGGCTGCTGCGGCGTTCGTGGCTTGTTCTTGTTCTTCTTGTTCCCTTGCCTGGTGGGAGATCTGACCTGAGGTTCCTTCTGAGGAACGCCGTGTCTCGGGACCGAAGAGCTTTTTTAACCGCATTGTTTCCATTTATGTTTTTATCCATAGGCACTGGGTAACGAACGAGTTCGATAGGTCTAGGCGTTGCTTGGTTTCGCCTTCTCGCAGCCCTTGTCAGCAATGTTTCAAAGTCAGCCCGATCAGGCAAGTCGATCTCTCAAATTTAGACGTTTCAACTAAGGCGGGAAAACTGGGGTGGTCTTCGGGGAATTGAAGGACATCTGCAATAAGGTAGCAGTCGCTCGTCACATTGGGTATATAAATTGCGGTGATTTTTCCATAAGTCACTCCGCCGGGTTTACATGTCCTGCATGCCACGACGAGAATGAGAATTACCTCATCTCCTTCAATTTCCTTTCATCTCCTCATCCCAGCTTTGATTTCTGGTGATGAGCTCGACCCCTGAAACATCCAGGTTCCTATTCTACCGGTACCTACGACTGTTTCAAATCCTGGACGAGGGTCGACAATTATGTCGAAATGCGGAAGGGCAGTTTGTAGATATGTAGATGTAGATATGTGTGGCGGAGTAGAAAGAAGAGAGGAGAGAGGAGCGAGAGGGGCAGAATGGTTTGTTTTTTGCCGAGTTCTGTTCGTTCCCAAGCACCAGTGACCACCTGCAGTGACCAGTGACCAGTGACCAGTGACCCAAGGAGGGGCAACAGAAAACAGAAAACAGAAAACACGCTAAGCCACATGAAATACCTACATCCTACGTACCTAGGTACAAAGTCCTTTTGTGCCTAAGATGACATTTGCATGGATTACGAATTACACACGGGACTTCTATTAGGCAAAGCGTTCAAAGCGTTCAAAGCGTCAACACATTGTTCTTTAAAGGCTTAAGTCTAGTCATGGCTTTGACATATGTTTCTACTATGTGTGATCCTCAACTTTTCTCATGGTGGGCGGGCCAAGAAATGATCGACTTCCAACTCCATACGTAAACATCGCAGTCATTCCTATGGTATACAATCAGAGCCCTGTACGTCCGAGTCTCTCGTACGACATACGACACACGACGCCGATATGTAGGTCGGAATCACGGCCTACCAAAGCCACCAGACTCCATATTCTGGATCCAGCCTCTTGCCCGAGAAACCTAAACGAATACTGTTTCATTGATGGGTGCGAATACTAGGTAGCCGAGGAGATCGCCTGCAACATTGCCCGAGCACTTGGGCAGAGGAAACGAGGATAGAAAGAACGCGGAGAAGGTAGAATACCTCACCTAGCTGAATGGGCGCATAAAACCCACATTGGTGCTAGGTATGCTACTAACCTAGATACCTTTACCGTTACAATATTGGCCACTTAATTCCAACTTCCTCAGCTCGACGCCACACCGGAAGTAGTATTAGTCGAGGTATTGGGGACATCCAGGCTCGTGACCTCAACAATACTATAAAATAGCATCGCGATTGGTTTAACATGTCAGCATGTGGCTGATGATGAACGCAAGCATCACGGAGCCTCATTGAACGTCAAGAGACTCGTGTTGATATGGTGACACGCGACCACGCATGAACGTACTCAAAATCATGTCTGCACGAGTGCGAGTGATGTGGTGCAGCGTGTAACAAAGCCGAGGGCTGATCTCGTAATTATTGTCGCTCGTATGGGCCGCTGCCTCGACATTTTAATATATGATGCATCGCGCAAGCATCACCAATCGTCTGCTATTTGTGGCACCGGGAATTTTTCAGAAGTAGAACCAATTCCGTCATACGAACTACATACGATACTACGGGGCTTAATATTGATCATATACTTTAGGTATCTAGGTACCTAGACCTTGTACTATAGCATCCATCATCCGCTGTCTATGAGGCAGACAACAGACTACCTCGCAACAGCTAGGTAGTGACATTAATATACCAATACCAACATTGGCGAAGGCAAGAAAGGAGGCGGGTAAATGTGCATGTACAGGTACGCATACGGGTCAGGATTCACAGAATACTTCCATGTTCATCTTCCACGAACATGCATATTCAAGAAAAATGACGTATATAAGGTAAGTATCGACACTTGCGGCTGAAGAATGCTAATTTGCACCGGTAAGGATGAGGGAAAAAGAGTAACCTCGGTCTACATAGGTAGGTGTTAAATACTGATCATATAGGTAGGCCATTATACATATACATACATAGTACCTAAGCCTCATAATTCCCAAATGGGGAATCCAAGTCGGCGGTAGACCAATCAGAGTCCGGCTACCTGTCCTGACCGGGACACCTGGTAATATTGGAGCGAAGTACCTCTTAGCGGAAGGCAACGCGTGTTCCGAGAGGTTCCCCCGTAATTCCCAATATCTACTAACCCAGCTCGTTCAATTCACCTCTCATCCTATCCACTTTTATTCGCGGATATTTCCAAAGCCAGCAAGCTTACAGATCAGATGCCTAGGGTTAGAGATATTAATGCGATTCCTTGCGGATGCATGTACTAATACAGTATGTATACTATATACCTATCTAGGTAAGGAGCTCGGCCCTCTATACGCGGCTGATAGATTATATCTACAAGTACCTCCCTTTAGGTGCCTAAATTGGGTAGGTGGGGAGGGTACCTCCCTAACTTAGTATACCCCGTTTAACCCGTCCTTCTACCCAATCTGGAGTTTGGAGTTTGGAGTTGCCGGATCGAGACGAAGTTTGAAACGACGCCATCAAGAGAAGACATGTCATTCTCATTCGCATCCCTTAGCCGCATTACTGCTACCCCTGCTGGTCCTGTAATGTCATCGGTTTGTGATGAGAAGTGCGGCGAAGCCAAATCTGACGACATGATGCTGAACTCCCCGTCCTCGATCAATCGGCATAGAGCCGGAGACCAAAGACCCAAAGACCAACGACTTCGATCCTCATCTCAACTACTACCTAAAGCTAGAAATCAACACTGTGGTTAAATCAACCTGCGTTGGCACGTTTCAAATATTCAGGTTTACCAGTTCTTGCTTTCGACACTCGTACTTTGCGGTTGATACGAGTTTAGTTCATCCCATCCCAATTCTGCAACGTGTCCTTGCTCACCGACAACATCCCATCCCGATCTGGGCTCTGTTGCTTATGCTAGGGAGACTAGACCTAGGTGTGAACCTAAGAATTCGCCGAGACTTTTACCTTAGCGAAGCTGACGAGCCTGGGCCATTTCGAGTTCGGAATTGGCTTCTCGAAGGGACGGCCCTCGCTAGCTCTCACACTAACTTGGACGATGGCAGGAAACCAGAGAAAAAGAAGAAGCTAACAGAAACTAAGTTAAGCTTTCTCCAAGTTCGGAGACAACCGACAGCCTATCAGACGCAAAGATGAAAATATTTCTCGTCCGAACTATATCCGTTTTCGGCATCTCTCTATTCATCTAGGAACGACGGCGGTCTCCTATAGGTAACTCCATAGCTTGACTAAACTTCTCACTGCCGAACTGACTAGCTTGGAGACTGACCAAGGCAGGTGTCACTGCTCTAGGCTGATATGCCGTACAGGTAGGGCCGGCAATCTCGTGTTCGACGAATTGCACGGTCACTACGACTCGTTGTCACGATCTACTGAACCTTCACACTGGAACTAGTGGAGCAGACAAGATGCACAGCAGCGGGTAGACTAATATTGGTCTACATGCTGTAGCCGCCTTCGTCAAGGTTTTCGGGCAAGCCAACTCTAATATTTTCGGCTATGCCGTGCTCCGTCTCTACATACACCAGCCGTGGTCGGGCCGTGGAGGTATCTGTACACTTGAGAGACATGCATATCTCACCAGGCAGGCGAGAATCCGTGTCCATGACGACGTCGTCAGACCCAGTCGGTCAGGGTCCACCTACGGCATCTAAGACTTCATCCAACGTGAGCGGTTATCTGATAGAAATTGAACGGACTTCCGGAGAGCCATGCAAGTACAATAGGCTGGCCGCCGAAAAGCGCATATTGCATCGATAATGCATGAGAAGAGAAGACATCCCTAGGCGATGATCGGAACAGGCGGCACCTCTTAACATCTTGTATGTTAAGTTCTCCTTTACTTGTAGCCCAATAATTCAACGAGAGCGTTTTTTCGAGGCTCTCTCCTTGCTTCCTCGTTACTTTACGTTGCCATATTCTCGGAAGATCTTTGAGAGTTCAAGAAATTGTTACGAACGGGCATATCTCTTTTTCTTATTTCCTCTCATTCGTGATTTTTTTTCCGGCACCAACCCGGAGAGCCGGTAAACTGACGCCAGCGCTCGCATTCGTTACGAACTACTCTAGGGCGTGGCTTTACGGGTTTTGTCTTGTCTTTAACACGTCTGAGTCAGTCCCGAGCTTTGGGAATTTGGCGTCGTCAACATCATTCGGACATTTGCGGATTTAACCGACAATAGTGTCCGAGCTAGTAGCCTGAACAAATTTGTTCAGGCTAACCTGGCAGCCTAGCAAGCAAAACTCAACATTTAGTGAGACAGTTGGATATCTAACTTGCGTTCGGATTAGGAAGCAGGTTGATTGCTACGCGCCGGCTCTTAGCTCTTGGTAGCATTCGGTCAATATCACCTCCTCTAATGGAAGGAGGCTAGCGTCTACCGCGACCGATGATCAACCACCACGCGAAGCCACGGGGTTATTCCTAGTCAAGACAGTACCAAAATGGCCTGCATGAAGACATGTGCTAGGTACTCCTAGCATGCATGCACAAGTTGGCAACCTTTCTTCCTTTCCCGCGCCGATCCTTTGCCTATGAACCTGGACCATGACTTGACAGCCATACATTACGGCTACCGGTCGACGGATACATGAACGACGTCATTCTCGACAGCCGTCCTTCTGCCAAAACGCTCAACTCTTTCGGTTAGATCTGTACTCAGTTGGATCCTGCGCCAGGTTCGTCAAGTCGCGCACTTTGTACACGTCTCCTTTTGGAAAAAGGCGGCAGATACCTCTCGTTAGGCTTTTCACGGCTCGATCTACATATCCAACCCCACGAGCTAATTTGGCGGGCTACATTAGGTACGTTGACCGCTATGTGTACCCGGTCTAGTGGGAAAAAAGCAAACTGCATATTTCTCCGCCCGTTTTGCTTCTCTTCGTTATTAGACGGGACCTCGGCTGCGCAGCTGAAACGCATGAACGCAACGCCTCCCGCTCTTTGTGGATGGTCTCTCCCTGGGAATTTTTCTAGATCATTCCCACACCGGTTAGATTCCGCAAAGCCCGCACGTACGAAAGTGGAAAATGAAGAAGTCCGGGAGAGAACAGACACGTGCAGGTTTGTGCCGCTTGTGCTTAAGCCGCAACGCCCAGAACGCCCAATGTACCACCACCAGTCGTCTACCTCCTAGGTAGGTAGGAGTCAGCGAATCTGATCGAGGAATCCGATCGAGACAAAGACCAGATAGCCGAGGAGGATTATACTCCGAGCGGCCCCCCACTATATGGACTTTTGCTCATCACAAGCCAAACGACAGTGTTTCTTACCCATCCGTACCCATGCCCCGAGGCAGTTTTCAAAGGTATGAACAGTTCTACGTGGCTACATATCTTGCTAATTATTAGCCCCCAAGGGGGCGCAAGCCACTCATGTAGGTTCCACTCATAAACATATCGATTAGATTACTCAGGTACCTTTGTTTTACTTGACTACCTAATATCGTTAACGGTGACTCCCCTGATTCCCCAAAAGGGGATTCTCATCGTCTGTGACACCTGCTGCTTTTGCCCCCGATGGCTTCTGACCGGTGGGGAGAATGGGGGCGTTCGGTATTAATAGGGGCGAAGCCACCCGTGCAGAGCCTCGCTGTGTGTTGCGCATTACAACATAACATCACAGCTCATCTCCACAAGCTGTTTCAAGTACCTACCTTTAGCTACTGTACGTAGATCGCCCATCGTTTCTTCGCCGATCAAGACTCAAAACACCTCGGCTTATTATTCCGTCCCAGACTGTCGGTGCCGCGAATAACCTACCGAGCCCTAACGAAACTAACTAACTACCTACTCCTCTCCCTTCCCCATATATCAACATAACACTCTAGCCCCTGGGTCCAGCTGGATAGTCGCGGGCTAAATATGGTACGGAATTCCGGCACTGTTAGATCGAGCGTCTTTTTTCTCCTTCGAGCAGTTTGTCTCCCGTGGGGCGTGGCTCGGACCGACTAGGTAGACATTCCCCAAACGCGCGCGAGATCTTGCCTTCGCTCCGGAGCCTCGGGGCCTTTTCGTTAAGGGGACGCTCCTCCTCCACTTGTCTCGACTACTGCAATAGCGGTACCTGCTAGCACCGGCCGAGAAGCCCACTTTTGGTCGTCCGTTTGGCATTCGACCTAGTGGCCCGTATCCGAGGATAGGAGGCATGTTTTCCTTCGTGTAGCGCGAGGTAAGGGCACCGAGAGAATCTAGTAGAAACATCTTCGTCTTCGGTCTATGGCGGGGAGAACTACGACGTGGTGGCAAATCACAAGTGATGTTTACCATAGCGAACAAGCGGCCTCGGCCCTTTGAAAACATCGTGTATCAAAATTGTATTGTTTATTCATCTATGCGTATTCGCCTCTTCGGGGCATGTGCAGCTGACCAAGCATTGCCGTTTCCACCGTGGCGGAGGTGTTATGTTGCCTCTTTAGCGATGCCCGCTTCCGTGAAGTGAAAACACCATGGTATTTCCGTGTGCTCTGTGTTCCGGCAGCTTCGTCGCCTCCGATCATGAAACCAAAACTCACTGATATATGCTGTTGTTACTACCCCGGAGCCTTGCCGTAGCCCTGTATCTATATCGTAGCTCCTAACCGACATGTGACATGGCCTCCGTTTCTCGTATCTAGCAATAAAAAGGTATCGCCTTGAATTCGTATTCATGCTGTTGTTATCCCGAGGGAACGCATACGCATGGGATGAAATAGAAAAATTTGAAAACCAGAAATGGCCCGTGTATGCTCCAGATCCTAGCACCATAAACCCCCCTTAGTCCCTCCTATTTGCATTTTGCCGGACAAGACTAACCCATTCGTATGCGATTTCAAACAAAGACAGTACCGTCGTTGCTGGGAACTTGTATGTAAGAATAAGGGAAGAAAAGGTTACAAAGTAACCGTAATGCATTCTAGATAACCCCGGCTATGCGCGCTTATATGCCATGATTCCCAAACAAATGGTATACGCATGCTAAGGTAAAGCAACCGTGAGGACTAGAAGCAAGTGTCTATACGTGGCGACGGATGTCGTCTCAAATATTTCAGAATAATCTGAAATCCGACTTGAACCCATTTCTCGATGGACTATGAGTTGGGCTCGCGTGTTCGTTGGTATATTTGCTCTACTGCTGGCTGCGTGTTCAGGTTTCGTGGCTGCCGTCGCTATCGAGTAAAGATGCGTTGCTTGACCGCGGATTCTTCTTAGTTAGGACCGCTCTTGGCTTTTCGCTGCTAGAGGAAGAGACCCTAGAGAGCCCAGTAAATACACCTTCGTTGCTATTGCGACTCTTGGCTAACTTCCGCGGCCGACGCTTTGCCGGTTGCTGTGAGGCAGGAGGGGCTGAATATTCAGCGATGGAACTCTGGTCTGACGATGTTCTCTCGCTGGGTATGCCGCTGAGAGTTTGTGATTGGTCTATATTCCTTATCACAGGGAGGACAAGAGGTGGGGAGCTACCTATCAAGTCAAGTTCGGTGACTACAGGTGGACTGGGAACAGGTGTGTTATTATTGTCCGACAACTCAGGGGGCGTTCGGTTGGCGAGAATGGGATCCGTCGAGTGTCTTGCCGGCGGGGTCGGGGGTTGAATGGTGCCTGTAGTATAGGTATCCAACTTCCTTTTGAGCACGTCTGCCTTGACCGGCTTGGCAAGATAATCATTCATGCCTGCTGCCAAACATTTTTCTCTGTCGCCTTGTATAGCGGAAGCTGTCATAGCGATGACGAGAACTTTTCTGACCTCCTCGGCAGAGTCCTTCCGGAGAAGTTTGGTGGCTTCGTAGCCGTCGAGGACAGGCATTTGAACATCCATCAAGACGATATGGTAAGGTAGGCCCTCCTTGGCCATTTGTCGCATTCCTTCCACAGCCTTGAGCCCGTTCTCGTAAGCATCGACCTTGGTGTACCCGAGCTTGTGAACAAACTTGATAGCTATTCTCTGGTTGATGAGGTTGTCTTCCGCGATGCAAATGCGGATTTGATCTTTAGGTATTCGTGCTAGATCGACAATGGGACTCGACGGAGGTTTGTCAATAGTAGGCTGAGAAGCGTCCCGCCTACTGCCGTCACGCCTAGCAACGGAGGCCTTAGAGGCAACAGGGGCAAATTGGGCGTCTCCAGCCGATACATCAGGTCTTGCTTTGTCAAACGTGACTGTGAAGGAAGCTGTCGTGCCGACGTTCTCTTGGCTTTCTAGCTTGATCTCACCCTTCATCATGGTCTCGATGAGTGACTTACATATGCTAAGTCCAAGCCCGCTACCGCCGTATTTGCGAGCGGTACTAGCATCTGCCTGACTGAATGGCTTGAAGAGTTTGGCTAGCTGTTCAGGCGGAATGCCAATGCCAGTGTCCTTAACCCAGAAGTCTAACTTGGCCTGCTCAGGGGTATTAGAATCGACCCTGGCACCGATCGTGATAGAACCGTTCTCGGTGAACTTTAGACTGTTGCTGATGAGATTGCCGAGGACTTGATGCAAACGGATAGGGTCACCATATATGAGCATTGGTGGGAGATCGATGTCCTGGATAATCTTGACGTGCTTGGACGTCCTGTCACGGTTGCTATATGAGACAGCTCTGATTACCTCACGCACCATCTCCACTGGATTGAAGGCCGTAATGTAGAGCTTCATCTTGTCGGCTTCCATCTTCGAGAAGTCGAGAATATCGTTGATGACTGTGAGCAATAGGTCGGCCGAGACTCGAATCGAGTCTGCCATCTCGAGCTGCTCTTTATTGAGATTACTATCTCTCAAGAGTTCGGAATTGCCAATGACGCCATTCAGCGGAGTCCGCAGTTCGTGGGATACGTTGGCGAGGAAAATACTCTTGGCTTTGGCTGCCTCCTCGGCGATCTTGACGTTACGCTTGGCTTCAGCTTCAGCGTGCTTCGCCTTCGACTCAGCAGCCCTAGCTTTCTGAACCACCTGCTTCTGTACCCGGACCATACTTTCATTCTCTGAGGACACTTTCTCGATCGCTTTCATGGTGAGGGCATTGGAATAGCTGATGCCGATTTGGTTTACGAGCAACTGCAGTACCGTGACGTTTCTGTCCGTGAAGGAACCTGGCTCACCCTCCAGGTACAGAACTCCGAGGAGCGGCTTCGACCCGTGACAAATGGGTATAGCAATGATAGCCTTACTCAATGGGTTTCTCCGTAGCCACTCTTCGCTAACGTTCCCAAACCTTTCATCGCCGATGAGGTCGGGGATGAAGACAACTTCGCGGAAGCGAGCGCAGTACAAAATCACATTCTCGGCAACTAGCGACGTCTCAGCTAGTGGTTGTCCAGGAATATGGGCTGCTGCGCCCCCTTCCGAGTCTCCGCTGGCCGCAATACACCAATTATCATCCGTATCGTCTTCGTCCTGAACGATAATTGCCGCCTGAGTCGCAGATCCACCACATGTTTGGAGGATAACATCGCACATCGTCTTAAGCAGCACGTCAACTTGTAAGACTGACGAGATGACTTGGGATGAAACGAGAATCGCGTGAAGGTCGATCATATCGAGAGCCGGCAAACCAGCACCGGTCTCTGGCTGCGTTGAGCCGCGCCATGCAGCCATTCGGGTTTCTTTTGTTTCCGCGTTCATAGGCTGTACCGACTGCTGGACGTCTTCACTATCCGCGGCGTAGGTAACAGAGGTGGAATCACCAGCGAAATCAGTCTGTACGGCAACTTCGGCGGTCCTCGAATGGCGAGTGGGGCTGTGGAGGAGGAACGTGTGATCTTCCTCGATGCGCTGTGCGATTCCGGTCGCTCCTACTTGCCGCCAAAGCGCAACCGACTCTCGCAAGACGGCTGTTGCTGATCTTCTCGCTGACTGCCTGACGAAGAAGCCAGCCATCAAGAAATTGCCGAGGGCTTCCTCAAATAGAAGACTATACTCGGAAGCATGATCTAATGCCGCCTCATAATGCCGTATGGCAGCACCGTGATTGTTGCGAAGCTCAGCAATCTGAGCGTCCAACCATTTCGACCAGGCGAGATAATTCGCATCTGACACGACTGACCAGTCCTTTATCTTCTTATTCAAGCCCTCAAGCTTTATAATTGTATCCTGAACTTCGTTCTGAAAGTCCGCGGTGGCGGTCCGCGGATCGGTGAGTTTGCGCTGAACGAGACCTGCGAGGGCAAGGCCGTAAAACATCATAACGGCTCGGGTATTTCGTGCGGACCAAATCAAATCCAACTTGTCAAGGCATCTCCGTCCCATCTCGCAAGCTTGCTCGTAGTGGCCATACAAGTATAACGCGATGATTTCCATTGTTTCGTACACGAGAACGGCTCGGCCACCATCCCGCGTTTGAATGTTCAGCCAGATTTTGTAAGAACCCGTATTGTGTTGGGAATCAGACATTACTCCATCCGCTTTTGTTGTATCCGTCTTGCCTTGGAGTGCGCGGCATATCTGCCTCACTGCTACCAGGAATGTGCCGCCTCTGGTGTCCTGATGCCATCCCGGTATTTCCTCGCAGCAATACTGGCAAATGGACTCTAGGTAAACGACGTTCTCGCTCGCGAAAAATTTCATCTGAGCCGAAAGCCCGGCGCTGAGAATAAGGGATATACGGTCACCAGCGGCAGACGCGTGCTCGACCGACAGCTCTGATTGGTTCACAGCAACACTAATAGGAATCTGGATATGGCTGACGAAAGTAGCATATATCATGTAGCCACGAGCCGAGGAAATTGGGTCACGAGTGCGTTCCAGAAGCTCTAGACATTGGGCACCGAGCTCGGCGGCAAACTCGACCATGTTAAACCGGGCCAGCGCAATCATAGCGACGTGGAGAAAGGCAGTACTAGAATAGGGGAATTGCCCCTGTTCCAGATGGAGGTTGATATGTGTCAGTGCAAGATTGTAGAACTCCAGCGTGTCACTCCACCAGGCGGCACTTATGGCGTCGTTGAGGATGGTTCCGACGATTAGTTGATGAGAATCGATGGCGCCGAGGGGGTTCAGGATCTCAGCTCTGTCCATGTTCTTAATCCTAGCAGCTAGTTCCGTGTAGGCTGCATCGCATTTCTCAAACGTTGGCTGCGGGTCAATGTCAACTTTTAGTTGACAGAGGCTCTCTTTCAGAGTACAGAGCGCAGACTCCGCGTTCCCGTTCTGGGCTTGGACTCGAGCCAGAAGAAGCCAGGCAGGGCCCTTGTCATCTGCGGTTTTGGCGCTGCTGAGAACCGTATTCGCAAGGTTGTGAGCTACAACATTATTTCCCATGTAGATATAGCATTCGGCCGCACGCAGATGAAGCTTAAGGGTCTCCTCGTAGTCAACGTCTTCCACGCCTTCTGTCCACGGCTCTGGTTGTAAAAGCATTATAGCACTATGGTAGTACTTGGCGGCGGTCAGTCTTGCACCATTCTCCACGGCCAACGCCGCACATTCCATCAGGTGCTTCCGGTACGGTTGGCGAAGTTGAACTCGGCGCTTGATGATTTCGACCGACTCCGTGATGTGTGAGGCAGTGTTATCTCTGGCTTTGACTACGGAGCCATAATGGGCCAGCAGCGTCTGCGCAATAGCGAAATGCATTTGAGACGTGTTGTATTCCTTCAAGGATACTGCCGCTTGAACATATCTATCATGAGCAAATCTGAATCTATCGTCAGTTTCACCCTGGACGATAATGCATGCATTGATTGCTGCTTGTAGTCCAGCCACGGCGTCCTGTTTCGAATACTTAGTACGGTAAAGTATCTCACTCGGTTTGTTGCCTTCGTCGTCGACAACGTCGAACCCGTTGCTGAGAAGTTTGCATATTAGTTCGAACGAGAAAGAACTTCCCAAAAGCGCTCCCCATGCCAATATGGCTTGGGACGCTGGCGGTAGCTCGCTCAACCTACGAGCGACGAAATCGTCATTCAGGATTTCGTAGTTATCGTCGCCTTTGTACTGCTCGAAGAGCATATCCAGGTCGAACAGCCACCTGTTTTCTTTATAATCATACCATATGCATCTTTTTCGGTAGCAAGCATTTAGCATCTCTTTCATGTAGAAAGGGTTACCTGCAGTCTTGGATTGGACTACGAGTGCTAGAGAGGCAACATCCTCTTGCGGTCGACATAGCGTTGATGCTACGTACTGCAGGATCTCATATTCGGTTAGGGGTGATAGGACGACCTTGGTAATCCTAGGGCCACCGGACTTGGAACTTTCTAACATACGTTAGCTCGAATTATTTGGATAGGTTAGAAAAGGGGACGACTCACCAATGACCTCTGTAGGTTGTAGGATTTTTTGAATCTTCTCGGGTGGTAATTCCTCGGGACGAAAAGTTATTATCAGTACCATCTTGAGCCTAGCTGAGATCACCTGAGTGATCAGCTCCATAGACTCTTCATCTGCGAATTGGAGATCGTCAAGGCATAGGCACACGAAATGATGAGTCGTGAATATTCTTAGAAGATCCAAGAATGTGTTCATCAGACGGATCGTTTTTATCGTGGCGCCACCCCGCAAAAACTCTTGCGAGCTCTGCGATGCTACGCGCGGGCTCTGAGGACGTGGCTTCCCTGGAGAGCTCACCGGCGACGCACTGCGTCTGTTCACCGAAACTCTGTGGACCCGGCTTGCGGTCGAACCTGAAGGAGATAGCGAACGCGTCGTTGGTTGCGCACCAAGGAGAAACTCGGGAAGTCCAAGTAAATTGTGAAGCACCGGCCACATGGGGCGAACATAGTCTTTCAGAGTTCTGTGGAGAGGTGTATCTGTGTTACTTTCACCCCAGACTTGCTTGAATAGAGAGGACACGAGTTTCAGGAGTGGGCCAAATGCGGTTCTCCTCGCAGTATCGAATTTCGACGTCGCGCAGTATCCTCTCCGTCTGGCATCAGCTAGTATCTGTTGAACAAGAAAACTCTTTCCTAGGCCCCCTGTACCCTCAATAGTAACGACTTCGCAATGGCCTCGCCTTCGAAACTTTGCTGAACCTAGTTGTCTCGAAAGGCTAGAAGAGGTGTCTGTGCCGCTATGGCGCGAAGAAGAGTGCCCACCGAGAGTGTCGAGGGCGGTTTTAGGCTCGAAAGCTACTGATTGATTCCTATCCCATGCCCTGGATAGTCTAGGGAGCGACTGGGCCGAGGAAATGGTGTCAGTAGAGAGTGTTAATGTATCTGTCCCGTTGAGTGAAGATTGAACAACGCTCCTTGGTTGCTTCGTGTCTAATGAGTTAGGTTGGGAGAAAGAGCCGCTTTGCCGCATGCTCCCTTCGAGGGAACTTGCACCTTCGCTAGAAACGTCTGCATTGTCAACAAGTTCATTCGATAAACTTGAACCCTCAGAAAACCGGTTGGCTAACCCAACACTGGAGACAGCGTGGCTCTTCGCGACCCTCTCGATAACCTTCAAAAGCTCGGCTCGTTCCTTCTGGCGTCCAACCATAGCTGTGGGCAGCATGAAGAATGAAGAGATGTCGTTTGAAGCAATATGCCATTCCTTAAGAGCCACCTGGTCACCATTCCCCAGGAATTTCTGGACCATCTGTAAGTCATAGCGTAGGCCGCTTGCTGAGTGATAGCGATCGGAAATAGTCTTAGACGTGCATTTCTGGATGATCCGGCCGAGAACTTCGGGTACGTCTGTTCGGATATTAGACACCAAGGGGATACGGCGACCTAGTACACACTGCACGATATCTAACGGCGTGGCTCCTGTGAAAACAGGTTGCTGAGTTAGAAGCAACCAAAATATTACACCCAAAGAGTAGATGTCGGTTCTCGTATCCGGTTCTGCCGGCATACGGCCGGTCTGCTCGGGGCTGATATAGACTAATTTGTTCTTCGCCCCAAGCTCTTTAGAGAGTGTCGACCATCCACTGCTGGTTAGTCCATGTTCGAATGATCTTAGTCCAGAGCCAAACGATATTAGCTTTACCCGGTTCGACTCGATGTTGAAGTGAAAAGCGTCCGCCCTAAGCTCTCCGTGAACCATGCCATGACCATGGTGCAGTATCTCCAAGCACTGTGTAGCACTGATGGCGAAGTCGAGGAAGTGCGTAAGACTGATGGGAGGATCTAGAACGAAGTCGCTCCTGCGGTAGGCTTCGAATCGGTCCTCGATCTTCCTAGCGTAGTAGAAGGCGGGCCCTAGGTCCAAAGCCTTGAACAGGTAGTTCTCTCCGGGGTTCTCGTAGATGGCCACGATTATGGCGCCTCGATCACCCGGTTGAGGGCTCAGACGAATGAGATCGATGGGTTTCACATTATGAACTCCGTCCAAATCGGCCGTCGCGATCAGGCTCTTAGCTATATGGAATGTTCTCTCCTCGCGAAGGACGTGGTATGATACCCGCGCGGTTATCTGTTGCTCTTCGACGTTGGACAAGTCGGTAGCTAGGCTAGAGAAGGCAGGCGGGGAAGTCGACGAACGATCACTGCTCGTTTCGCTCTGGGGAACAAAGCCGGTGGGGGCATCCCCGGGAGGGGCGCGGCTCGTAACTAACTTGGCGATGCCTGGTGGACTGCCCAAGGCCTGCAGAGGGGTCGTTGTCGCGGCGGCGGCGGTGGAATATGGCGATACGAATCTTGTGCCATAGATGTGCCTAGACAAAGATGCCCCATGTTAGAGAGCCACTATGTAGGAGACGAGCTGATCGCATTCGGGAAAGGATACCAGTTGTCATAGCTTGAATGAAATGGCCTTCGAGATTCATCCCAAGTAAAGCCGCCTAGCTGTCTAAGCCGTTCAAATATCCGGGCTGGGGGGTCGAGCTGGTCGTCTAGCATGACGACGGGCCCTTCCATAGTATCTCGACATTTACATAGGGAGGCCAGTCATGGGTTCGTTCATAAAGGACAGAGAGGAACGGAGACGCCACCGGTCGCAACACACATAGCTCGCCTGCCGTCGAATCTCGAATTCCTGGACTCGTCTGGCTGCTGATCTCCGGAGCTTTTGTTCAGATTGTGTCGTAGACCTTGGAATCCAGAAGAATTTGGCGCTCGTCGCTAAAATTGTTTTTTCCGTTTAACGTACGGACTACCGGTTTGCTCTACTATACATCGATGATCCAGGTCCCTTGGGCTGTGGGCTTAGGTACGGAGATGGGGTGTTTGTTGTATTCTCCAGGCAAACTCGTTTACTCGTTTAATGATATGCAGTATATGCTTCTGATCGTGTTTAAAATTCCAAAGTACAGCAGACGTAGGATTACACGTAGATGAGTAACATTCGTACACTCGTACATTCGCAGCTGCTTGAATTCCTATGCGCGACAAGGTCGGCCTTTCGTATTTCACTAACAAGAGTTACATCTGGCAGTTGGCTACCCCTCTTTTCATCCTTAGCAAAATTTGAACCAAGCCCCGTCGTCCTGATATCGGAGAACTTCTACGGATTACGCCGACTTTATATCCCACCTTGCTTTATATCCCACGAAGAGGGGAGAATTGGAGCTGCAGTGTGACGCAGTTGGGCCTTGGACCTTGGCCACATACCTAGTAGGTAGACTAAAAGCAGCTAGGTTCTACCTTGGCCACCACACCGTCTAATTCGGCTGAATGTATCCTCCTATCCTATTCTGGAGAGAATGCCATAACAAGTGGCATATTTTAAACAATCTCATGATTCTCTTTGTATATGCCTTTGTATGCTATATGAGTCTCCATAAGACCATTCGGTACACTTATAAACATTAGTTGCGCCACGTTTTCGTCGACATGTAAATGTCTTCAGGGGTAATCGGACTTGAATGACGTACGATTACTACGCATATAAACACATGTTACGATGCATGAACACCGAGCCTACCTACATATCTATAATGAGAGCGGCATGCATATATGTAATGAAAGGCTACGAGGCTGACGAAATTTACTGGTCTGTTTTTCCCCCTATTTCCCTACTTGCGATGGGAGCATGCCGATTGCATTCAGAACTGTGCGACTCGCACCCTACAAAGCACGGAAAAGCGACATATTGATCTATGTTTCTCTATTCATTAATTCCTCTAGCAACTTGTGCGAGAAAAATGGCATCGGCCTCCAATGCTGGTCCATCGTTATAACATCACAAGCCAGAATTAGCCTAACTTCCCATCACCGTTGCACTCATCAAACATAAGCAGTGCCATGCTCTACGTAACACCTAGTAGAAAGCCCTCTATCTTCTTTTTACCGAGGCCTCTAAGCACAATAAAGCCAAAGCACGCAGGTCCTTTGAACCTGCTCACGCACAGCTTGGCAGGTATGTTTCTACTTTGAACGGGAAGGCAGCGGGACGCCGTTGCGCTTGTTGGCGACGGGGCCCTGGTCAAGACGACGCTCACCGTTATGGCGAGTGTTGACGAAGTCGGGGTAGTTCAAAGTCAGCTCGACAGCACCGTTGACGATGGCGTCGGCGGCTTCAACACCCAACATGAAGGAGTGGTCCTGGTTGCCCACCTCGTATCTCCAGCTGCCGAAACGGCCACGGGAGTAGATGTCCATGTCCTGGAGCTTGGGGAGAAGCTGCTTCAAGACACCCTCACGCTCGAGAGTAGGTGTGGGGTAACCGTGGTCAAACTTGCGGTGGTAGGTAGAGACGATCTCGTCGTCCGGCTTGATCATATCAGTGTTGATCAAGCCCTGGATGCAGTCCTTGAGCAGGTTGGCCTCGTCGACAGGCTTCATGGAGGACTGGGACACCTCAAGCATGATAGACCAGTACGGGCCCTCCTTGGGTTCTGTGCTCGCAGGCTTGCTGCCATCCGCAATAGAGATTGTCGGGAGCTTGACATCGGCCTGAGGCTGGTTGTAGGGGGAGTAGTTGGAGAAGATGGTTGCACGGTAGAACGGGCAGTTGTCCTCAGGGTAGTACAACTAGGATCAGTTAGTCTTTCATCCCAAGTTCCCCATTTCGAGTAAATCAGAGCTTACCCAGCACTTGTCACCAATGCGCTCGGGTCGCGCACCTCGGACACCGACACCAATGACGTGGGTAGACGAGTAGAAGAGACCCTTGCTCAGAGTAACCAGCTCCTGGTTGCCCATGGTCTCGACCAATTGGTCGACGTTCATGGTCGAGATGAGCTTCTCGTAGCCGACGGTAGTGCCATCCTTGAGGGTGACAATCTTCTTGGTAGCATCAACCTTGGTAACCTCTCCCTTCTTACCGAATCGCTTGTTCTCGTCAGGGAGGGTGTTGGCGACAGCAATCCAGATACCACCAGTACCATCCCGGGCGGGGAAGCGGAAGGTGGCGTTGGGACCCCAGCCACCAGCAACCTTGTTCAAGACAACGTTCTGCAGAAGCCTCTTGACATCAGGGGCAGCCACACGCTCACCCAGCCATTGGCATTGCATCTATATTACACTTTAGCAAGAAACCAACTTGTTAGGGACGAATCTTGCCTACCTTGGTGGTGGGAACAGCCCAGACCTTGTAGTTGTAAGGTCTCATGAATTGGTTGGCAAGACCCTCACCGACGTTGCGCAAGATCCACTCGTCGAAGTCCTTGGGCTTCGTGTTCGCGACACGAGCCTCTAAGGCAGCATCGATTAGACCATCAATGGCTGCGACCTGGTCCTCCTTGGGGAGCATAGAGACGTTGTTCTGGAAAGGGTAAGGGACCCAGAGCTCCTTGTAGCGGACGTAGGAGATACGCTGGTGGGTATACCAGTCCTCATCCTTGGGGAGAGCCTCGTTGATGCAATCGTCGAAGTACTTGTAGTGGGAGAAGATGACGTGGCCACCGACATCGTAGAGCTATAGCACAGAGCACAATTGTTAGCAACGTACTACAAGGGCAGATGGCAAGACGGTGTTCTCAACTTACGAAACCCTCAGGTGTGACGTCGGTAGAGGCGAGACCACCGGCCTTCTCGTTGGAATCGATGATCAACCACGAAGGACCGTTCTGTACAAAACATTAGTTCATGGCACGACTTTGTTCGAGTAGCGGTGAGACATACCACCTGGTTAAGGCGCTTCGCAGCACCCAGACCCGTGGGGCCAGCACCGATAATGAGGACGTCGACGTTACTATAAGAAGCCATGTTAGTCAATTAGGTTTCCTGGAAGCATTGCCATGATTCTTGTATGCACGGATCTCTAGATCGGGAGCTAATGAACTTACATGTCGGCACACATCTTGTCTCGATGTTTTGGGATGGTTTCGGTTTACGGTAGGGTTGTGTCAGGTCTTTCTCGACTTGTGGTCTTGAAAGACAAAAAGAACGGATAGACTATCCAAGTCAACGAATGCTGCAGGATCCTGTCTAAGTCTATGTGGTGTACGCGAAAAGTTCGTGTGGCAGACAAAGAGTGAAGGAAAGCTCAGGAGAGGCGTAGAGGAGTGTTTTCTATAATATTTTGGAGGGGTTACTGAAACTAAAATTGTGGATGGTGTTAGCGTCCAAGCTAAGCAAGGTACATGGTACATGGTACGTGGTACGTGCAGCGTGGTGGCAGGGTGGTTGTATGGGCTGTATGGGTGTGTGCGCCGTTCCACTTATCAGCCACCCCCTGTCTCTCTCCGTTATGCAACTTGGCAATATTCATCCGTCCAATTGGATGAGGTCTTCTACCTGATACGGTACCTTAAGGACCTGAAGGTAGGCCCATGGTACATGCATACACCTGCATATAAAATGCCCTGGACTCGACGCTATCATTATTTAGGTAGCATCCTAGACCTATTGGAGGAACATTGTGGCTCCAGACTGTAACAGCAAGGAATCAATCTTCTTTTCTTGATGCGTGGTCTAGGGCGACCAATACTCAAGCAATCGAGACTTGCCATTAAACGGTGTGTAAGGTTGCTAAATTGAGATTGGAGATAGAGTTAATCCAGATCAATCTTTCTCCCCTCTCCCTTTTCGACACCCCGTCTCTTTCTAGCCGGCTGCAGGGACCAGAACGCCTCTCTTCCGATGAACTTTACTTGAGGCAAGCCTTGTTATCATGAATCAAGCATACTACAGTATGCAGCACGGAGAACAGATATGGCATAGTTGCCGCTAGTCTCCCTTTTCTTGGGATACCGTTGACAAGTGAGGCAAAGTCAGGGGTAAATCAAGTCAGTAATCAAGCCAGGAGAAACTCTTCCCTAACTTCCTTAATAGGGGGAGGCTGTGATCGTGACGATCGCTAACGAATCTATACCAAAGGATACTGTGTAGGTAAGTACATAACCGACATTACACACCCGCATGTGAAAACACCACCAAGAAAACCCCTGTCTGCAATTTTATAATAAGATGAATCTCATACCCGTCCCTTGTACGCGTCAACCTCGAACGTCTGAACTGTCCAGTGTCGAGCACATCACAAGCTTGCCGTCGGCGTCAGCCACCTAAAATAGCTAAGGTAGTAGTCGTACCTAGTAGCCGTAGTGTGTATGTATTATATTGTACGGTATCAATTCCGCCGGACGCGGGATATACTGTCCTGTTGAGCTCCGGCTGCCAAGTAGCCATCTTCATGATAGCAAATGCAAGGCTGCCAAGTTGGCTTCAACTCTTTCTCCGAAAGCTGCAAGCGCTTTTACCCGCCAGCACGCCGTTGCCCTCCGTCTCAACACTTTCCATATCGTATCACCCATTGTTACGGTAGAGCAGTTTGTAGCACGGCTTGTGCGAGTCAGGCATTGGGAGCGCTGATGAGAACTATCATCTTAGACACTAGCCTGCTCTAGAACCCCGGCAGCTGAGTTGGTGTTGAAACTATCTACCTACCTAATAAAATAACTAATATCGTCTCCGACTTCTCTACTCCCACTGCCCACTCCTATCACTTTTGCGATTAACATGTAGCATTCGTCAACCAAACTGGGGCCCCGAAGATCGCATTTAATTTCGATAAGGTCGTGTCCCGTTCCTACTCAGGTCTGTCAATGGCTAATACTGGAGCTATTCCTGCGTACAATGTCTATGTACCTGTACGCCAACTTGATCAACCTTAATGTCGATCTTGTTTTCTGCTCAACTACCTACCAAGTTAGACCGGGAAAACTGACCCCCTCTCGATAACTTGGCTTCTGGTTGGAGCTTCAGGACCGGTTAGCTCCGCGGGATCGACAGTCAAGATTTGCAAAGTTGCCCCAAACCGCCGTCTCAAGTTGATCTTTTGGCCCATGGGGCCACCTGGCGGCTTAAAAACAACACCCCCATGTGGAAATACCGACTTTTCAGTTCCGTTGGAACCAAGTTCAGAATAGTCCGCTTTAGAACGTATTCAAAAAGCTAGCTGGCTAGTTCTCTGCCGGCTCCGGTGACGATGGCAGAATAGAGGGGGGCCGAAAAGGTCGAATCCTGTATAGATCGTCTGTCATCTTACCAGCAGCTTAGCATTCTTTAGGGCGGCTACTATAAATACTTGGCTACAAAAAAAGTGTGTGCATGATAGTGTATGTGCTTGCAAGTATGTCTTACCTAATAATCAGCATTGAGCACACCTAACATGATATGAAAGTCAGATGTAGCAACAAGAGTGAAACAGATAGCCGAACAGGGTATTCAAGACGAGTTGAAAGCAGACAAGCTCGAGTGTATATATGTCTGGGGGTTAGCTACGGCCAAAGCAAGTCAGGAGCAATCCTCTTGCATAACACCATCACCTCGCGTAATCCTCCCAGCCAACAGATTCGGTGCTCGACTTGGCCTTCTCGTCTAGATGCACCATTGACAAGCGCGGGCAATACAAGCCTTTTAAGCCTCTTGATGCATGCTATATAGGCCTAGGCCGCTACCGCGAAAAGCTGACATGCAGCTGACTGACGCCATATAGATCCTTTAGCTGAAACTGAAAGCTGTCAACTAGGCTGTAGGTTGTCTACCTGCAGGATGAGCCAACCGTCCGCCCGGGACGTAGATGGTAGAACGCTGCTCAGCTATGTACTTATCGACAAGATCTTAGTAAGAACGCATTCCAAGAAGTCGGACGGGCAGATGCGCGCGACCGGCATGTTTGCAGCGATGAAACCTTCTAGTGCCTTTTTTTAATATCGAAAAGTACGAAGTACGTACACTGAGAGCCGCAATGCGTGATACGTGGCCCCCAAGTTTATATCGTCTTTTTACATCTCGTATTTGGGACTGAGGCGACTTGATGACGTCTCATACGAGTAAAACCTTCCAACACGATGAAGATACCTAGCGGCTTACAACTTGGAGGGGCCAGTGATGACCGAATAAAAGTCCGACGCGTAGCCTTAAGACCCCACGAAGCTTGATAGTAACTCGCGATGGTACGATAGCCTTATTAATAGCCTAAGCCAGGGGCTCAGGGCTGACCCCGTATCTCCCTACAGTATCTAGCCCGTCCAAAGGGGAAGATTGGAATTCGGAGGATTTATCGATTGGCTACGTCACAGCAGGATAGGATGGCACGGGCTGGATGGGGCGTATTCATCGATAGTCCTAGCTTGATCTCTACCGACATCAGACATGACGGACAGCAGATGAAACCTCGTGGTAGCTATTTTCCCGTCAATGGCAAACATGCCGCTTGTCCACATCAAGACCTTGTATTCTTGTATACGTGCTGTTATACGAGGTCGAGGTGGCAAAGACGCTGAAAGATATAGGTACTGTACATAAGACCGCATGCAGAAAGCCTAATAAACCTAGATGCTTAGGGACTAGAATAAAGGAATGCTGTTTGTTATTCGAAGACTTTGTGCCCTTCACACACATTGCAGTAAATAGAGTAGATCCCATAGTTGTTATCCTGAAACAAATATCTCGAGCTAATTCATAAGACTAACAGTTACACCTAAGCGGTGAGATTACCATCCTCGAGGATTAGATTGGATGAAGACAAACTTGTCCCGAGTCCTTGCTTGCGGTATGGCAGTATGGGGAACGAAACGTACCATGATAGGTACCTACTCTTCAAACGACATCAATGCTCTCTAATTCCCTGGTTTTTAGCTATATTTTAGCTGTGCGCTTATCCAAATGGAGTATACTACGCAATTATTAGCCCCTGAATGCAGGAGTTCCAGCTCTAGTGGGGGTGGATTTCTTAATTTGTACCGGTACGAAGTACACATGGCAAAACGGTAGGCGGTAGGCGGTAGACGGTAGAACGGTAAGACAAGGGAAGTGGGTGAAGTGGGTGGCAAGCACGGGCGATGCCCACGCACCACGGTACCTGGCGCGGCAGGGACGCGCAGTGGTGTGGCCCGTGTTCCTTCAATGGCCCAGACGCCCAGGTACCTCAGGTACCTAACCTAGGTGTCGACGCGAATACCCAGGCCCCAGGCCTATCACAACCTGTCCAAAATTTATTAGCCGTACTTCATCTCTTTGTTCCCGTTTCTTCCCTTCCGCAACTTCTGGAAATACTAGGGTCTCTTTTTTTCCCAAAAGCTCACGGAGAGAAGAAAAGTTCACTTTTCGACAGCATCTCGCAGTCGCGAACTTGAACTTCCCACTGTAACGCCACCCCTCCCTATTCAACTAACACCTTTTAATTGGTTCCAGTTCTTGGCCTTGTCACTCATTCACTCGTGTCATTGATCTTCACTTCTTTTCCCTTTTCCAATTACATCGCGTTCGCGACCCTTTTGACATACTTCACAACGGGCAAACACCATTACAATGGCTGACGAGAAGACCCGTACCTCCGGCGAGGTTCCCCGACCCGATGGTCCTATCCTGCCTACCACTAACCCGGAGGCCGAGAAGCCTCAACCCCCGAAGGCCGCTATCCACCCGGCTTTCTATGTTATGTATGTTTCAACCTGAATCACAACGATAGCCTTTAGGTTTCTTAGATGGGACGGTTCGCTAACAACGAATTGCTGCAGGGTATGGATCAGTTTGTCTTCGTCCGTAATTCTATTCAACAAATGGATTCTCGACACCCTCGATTTCCGTAAGTGGCCCGTGAGATGTCACGACCGCGAGCAAGACCTAATGTTGCTTCAGGCTACCCCGTGGTTCTGACCACCTACCACTTGACCTTCGCTACTGTCGCGACACAGCTGATGGCTCGCTACACTACCCTCCTTGACGGTCGCAAGTCTGTCAAGATGACCGGTCGCGTCTACCTCCGTGCCATTGTCCCCATCGGTCTCTTCTTCAGCTTGAGCTTGATTTGCGGCAACTTGACCTACCTCTACCTCAGTGTTGCTTTCATCCAGATGATCAAGGTACGGAACTTGAATGGTGGTTATATAAGAAGCTAGGTGCTAACAGTGGACAATTCTAGGCCACCACTCCCGTTGCTGTTCTTCTCTCGAGCTGGGCCATGGGTCTTGCGCCCCCGAACCTGAAGCAGCTCGCGAATGTGTCCGCTATCGTCGTCGGTGTTATGATTGCCTCATTTGGCGAGATCCGATTCGTCTGGATTGGATTCCTTTACCAGCTGGGAGGTCTTATGTTTGAGGCTATCCGTCTCAACTTGGTTCAGGCACTGCTCAGCTCTGCCGAGTACAAGATGGACCCTCTAGTGTCCCTGTACTATTTTGCTCCTATCTGCGCTGTAATGAACGGTCTTGTCGCGCTTATCTGGGAAGTACCCAAGGTCTCTATGGCTGAGGTCTACCACGTCGGTCTGTTCACGTTCTTCCTGAACGGACTTTGCGCTTTCCTTCTCAACGTCTCGGTCGTTTTCTTGGTAAGTTTGGCAGGCCGCTACTATCAATATAGACACTAACCATTTCTATAGATTGGCAAGACCTCTGCTGTCATCATGACTCTCTGCGGTGTCTTGAAGGATGTCATGCTTGTCGTTGCGTCCATGCTCATCTGGGGCACTCCTGTCTCTGGTCTCCAGGCTTTTGGTTACACCATTGCTCTGGGTGGCATGGTCTACTACAAGCTTGGACTCGAGGCTCTCAAGGGATATGCTGGTGAGGCTGGCCGACAGTGGGCCGAGTTCGGTGCTACCCGTCCTGCTCTTCGTAAGATCGTTGTCATCGGGTCTGTCGTGCTGTTCGTGTTCGTTCTCTTCGGTGGCTTGGCCCCGACATATGCCCCGGATTACGACCCTTCGCAGTACCTTGCTGGTGCCGCCGAGAAGTTGGGCGTCTCCTCTTAGACGGGTTTTGGCGTGAGCTTCCCCTTTTCACCACATACTTTTGTAATCTTCACGGTGGATAAGAGTCGTGCTCATGTTCCATGTGAGCTGAGCCTGATGGATGAACGCTACGTAATGAACCTGTATGCGTTTCCCTGATTTTTCGAGTACATACTTGCACATTTTCGAGCTTCTGTCTTCTGAGGGGAAAAGTGCTCTTAATCGTTGGAGAAGAGAAGAAATTTCTTTTGTGTCGTGGTCAGTGATTAAAGGGACAACCACGCGGTTCATGATAGGGCTATAGAAAGCAGACAGGCGTCACTTGCGAGGGTCGGATTGCAGCTATTTGTCGCATCACGACAAGGCTCCTCTCTATGTAGTTAACTTAGAAAGCTACAGAAGAACCACACCTGAATAAAAAAAGCATAAATCTAAAACTTGGTTCGTTTGACTTCTCGCGCGAGGCTCATTTGACATACAGATACAGGTAAGTACGCAAACCCCCGACATGGCAAACTATAGGCCATCCAATCCTCTTACTACGTAATATTAATCCTCTTTAGTCTAATAGGTACTTGGTATAGAACATAGCTACCAGTCTTCTGGTAGCACCATCAAGATCCGGAGTATTTAACTTATTAATCTGGTATTCAGGCTATGGTAGGAGTTTGGTTGATCATCTAGTAGGATGTATTGGAGTCATTGTGCGAATAAACCTATCACGTCGGGACATTCGAACAGTATAGGTGGTTCATTCGTCAAGCGTGGTTTCATTTTTCATTGTTTCTGAATTCAGAGCAAGACCCTTGAGGCTCCTAATGCCAATTGATGCGATTTACATCCCAGACCGAACCCCCTAAGACCGAACGACGGAAGTATGCAGACGAAAGGATTTAGAATTCTGTTGGAGTGGTTAGCAACCTCGTATTATCAAAGGGATAGGATATGTAGTAGATAGATGAAACATACTCAGAGGAGTGAAGAACCATCTGTTCTTGCCGCTCGTGTAGCGCTCTTCCAGGGCCTTCTTGACGTTCTTCTTGGCATCCTCCCGCTGGCTGACCTCCTTGAAGGTATCGGCCGTCACAACACCCTTAAGGCCCTCGAGCTCGAGGGTGTATCGCGTGGGCATCAGGTGGTTGTAGTTGATGGCCTTCACGAAGGGCTTGATCTTGGATCGCTTCTCCTGTCGCGTCTTGGACATGCGTCGGGTGATCTTAGAGGGGTAGCGCTCGATACCGGCGACGAGAGCGTGGCCGTAGGGGTGTGCCTTGTTGCCGCTGTCTACAGGCTGGATGATGACGACCTGCCGAGTAATCCGTGTTAGATTCCACTTTCTTTACATATCGCTGGCATAAAAATGCTCTAGTTTGTATGTTTGCATGCGATGACTCGGGCTCGGGATCTTCGAGGATTCGTATGGTATTCTGTAGTATGGTGTATAGTATTGTGTATAGTATGGTGTGGCATATTTGTCGTAATCCAGATTGCATGTCTCCTTCGGAATTTCTTCATTCATTTCTCGTCAAAACGTACCTTCTTACCGGCATATCTGCCGCGGGTGATGATGGCTACTCGGCCAACCTTGAGGAACTTCATCTTGTCGGCTTCGCTATTTGTCGTCGCAAAAGGAAGTCCGGGGGGGTTGTTGGGTGGGTTGGCGAATTGGTCGTATTGAGATGGTCGACTGAAGGTGAGATGTTCGCGATGGCTAAGAAAATTGAAAATGTGCCTGAGAAAATTAAGCGAAGGAAGGGTTTTGCAGGTGATTGGCCAAATTGATTTGTGTGTGGGGTGGGCAGGGTGGGCTGTAGCATGTGGCCCAAGCGCCTCCTAGTTGTCAAAGCCCCACATAACCGCATCAGACCCAAGGATTAGAAGCTGTTGAATATCACTCTGTTGAATATCCTCTGTTGAGTATCACTCTATTGAATATCACTCGATAGACCATAGACGAAGCCACGGTTCTCCAGCATATTTCCTACAAGTTAACCAACCTCACGCAATGGCTCCTCCAACCTACATAATCTCTCGTGCGGGAGATCCTATCTTCGCATTGACGATTGGACTTGGCGCTGCTGCCATGAGAATCAACCGTGAACAGAAGGAGAAAGGTAGAACAACAGAACAGACTATTGAGGCCACCAAGAGGTACATATCTCATAAGATCTTTGTTTGAAACTAGATCTATATTCTAACCTAGTCCTTCGTGTAGACGATTTGGGAATCTATTCACTAGCAAGCCGGCGCAATAATAATCTGCGTCAAGCCTACTGTCTGCCTCGTACAATTCCTATCATCCACATACAAAAAGCAAAGGAATAAAACCGGAAACAAATTAAAGATAGGAAACGACCAGAAAACAGCTAAGATACATTAAAGATTACATTATGGTTGGGCCTATATTGGCACATATTATCGAAGAACAACCCCCGTCATTATCATAGCTCGCCGTGGTCTTCACAGGAAGAATCTCCGATCCTTGCTGCTATAATATGGACCGTACTCTTCCTTCATAGCTGCCGCCACCATCTGACCGCACAGCTTGGCTGTTGGGTTTGTACTCACAGCCAACCCTTTGGCGATCTCGTTCCCATATCTTGCTCCCAGAGCAAAATCTCTCGAAGCGGCCTCTTCAAAATCAGTCTTTGTCCAATTTGACTCCTTCCTTCCGGCGATACAGACCAACTCGCGGGTTTCGAAGGACTTGGCTATCATATGATAGACGGCTGCTCGTTGAGTATGGGCAGATGCTAGGGTCTTTGCACTTTGGGGTGAGATGGGAGTGGAAAGGGTCTCGGGTGTCAGTAGCACGATGGCTTCATCTAAATCAGAGAAAACCACATTCGCAATGTGAGATTTGGCGTCAATCTCATCTTTCGAGCCGAGGATATCTGCGTCCGACAACATCGCTCCGGCACAGCATTCATCGGATAAGAACAATCCATTTCCGTACAATCTTCTAAGGCCTTGTGCTCTGTTGTTCCGAGCGCTGGCGTAACTGGGATATTCGTGGATCAGATCTGCAAACCCCAACACACAGCGGCGATATTCCTTTGCCAGCTCCGGTGGTAGCGGCACCTTCATTCCAGCAAGTCGCGTTTCTATTCGTTGCAAAAGCTTTATAATTTTTCCTTCCTTCTGAGCGATGTAGTCGTACACATCAGGATCTGGTACATTCGGATCCTTGGGCAAAGTGTTATCCACAATGACTGTCGCTGATGGATTCCACTCCGGGTCTTTGATCTTCTGAAGAACATTGGAGTCTCGGAGACTCAGGGAAACTGAAATAGGCTGCATTTTGAATATAGAGGGAATATTGCAACCGGCGAATGGCTGTCAATGTACGTTGGAGATGTTGTGTGATGTCGGAATGGAAGAGGTTGAGTAATTCGATCAAGAGAGGAGGAGTATGGGAGAAGGTGCTATTGGACTGATGATATATATACCTCAACCTGATCAAGGTAAGAATTTCTCGAATGTCTGAGCTCAAAGTATGACATATGAAACGACACTGGGTAGGTCACAGATAAAGCTAACTATCAGTTCGGTCGAACCTTGGATGCTCTTGTCTTTCTGGCTCGGCCCCTATTCCACTGCCGACAGCGCTATCTTCCACGCACCTCTTCACCTGCAACTGTACGGTCAGTGATAAGCAACAACCACTCTTCCCCCTTCCCCCCTTCTAGCCGCCTTAACCCATTAGCTCTTATTGGGCTGGGTGGCCTCGGATAGGTGAAGCTCGGGCCGTGTGTGACTATTGCCCCCATAGGGTCGCGGCTAGCTTCGGCATGTCTGACGTCTTTGTTCTTCCGCCGCTACCACAGCGCAACAATTGCACCGCATCAAGGCTGATGGTAGGCTACGGGGGGATCCGTGGGACAATACCCTTTCCCAGATCTCTGGGGCGGAACCCCCTGGCTTCCCTTGGTCTGGAAGTTGGAGCCGGCATATCGCTAAGTAGCGGTTGGGGGGTGCGGAATTCAATCCGACCCCCGAACTATCCCTCGTTAACCGTGCAGAAGGTATAAGCACGCACAGCACAATGGGTTCTTGCGTTAGTTGTACATGGGGAAGACGTGTTTTATATACTGCTATTTCCCGTTGTGCTCTTCTGTACAGACTATTTTGTTTTTACCCTATTTCACTCTATCTCGTCGTGAGGGACTACCAGACTCTCGTACTAAGTCCATGTCCACTGCATACCATCACGGTTAGACCTATATAGCATCAGACAGTCAAATAGACACGTATACCCAATGGCCCCTTCAGCTATTTCCGCGTCTCCCCCGAGATACTCTTCCGCCATGGAGTCGCACACGGACGAGTACGCCATCCAAGCCGGCGTGCCCAGCTTCCAAGGCTACGACCACGTTACCTGGTGGGTGGGCAACGCGAAGCAGGCCGCTTCGTACTACAACACGCTGTTCGGCTTCAAGACGGTAGCGTACCGAGGGCTAGAGACTAGCAGCCGCTTCTTCACGTCGTACGTCGTAGCCAACGGTGAGATCCGCTTCGTCTTCACCTCGCCGATCCGGTCCCACGCATATCTACCCGAGGACGAGCCCATCACGGACGAGGAGTCGGCGCTGCTCAAGGAGATGCACGCCCACCTCGAGCGGCACGGCGACGCCGTCAAGGACGTCGCCTTCGAGGTCGACGACGTCGAGGCGGTCTACTCGAAGGCCGTCCAGAACGGCGCCGTCTCCGTGCAGCCACCTACCCTGCTCCGCGACAAGCAGCACGGCGACGTGCTGACGGCGGTCATTCGCACCTACGGCGACACCACGCACACGCTGATCTCGCGCCTCAACTACACGGGACCCTTCATGCCGGGCTTCCAGGCGCGCGCCCCGCCGCCGTCAAGCGTCGCGCTGCCGCCGGTAGAGCTAGCGCGCATCGACCACTGCGTGGGCAACCAGTCGTGGGGCGACATGGTGGCGGCGTGCGAGTTCTACGAGCGGTGCCTGGACTTCCACCGGTTCTGGTCGGTGGACGACAGCCAGATCTGCACCGAGTTCAGCGCGCTGAGCAGCATCGTCATGAGCAGCGCCGACGACGGCGTCAAGATGCCCATCAACGAGCCGGCGCCCGGGAAGAAGAAGTCGCAGATCGAGGAGTACGTCGTCTTCAACTCGGGGCCCGGCGTCCAGCACGTCGCCCTCCTGACCCGCGACATCGTCGCCGCCGTCGCCGCCCTGCGCGCACGCGGCGTCGAGTTCATCGCCGTGCCCCAGACCTACTACGACGCCATGCGCGAACGCCTGCGCACCGAGAAGCGCTCCTGGGAGCTCCGGGAGGAGTTCGACACCCTGCAGCGCCTCAACATCCTCATCGACTACGACGAGGGCGGCTACCTCCTCCAGCTCTTCACCAAGCCCCTCGTCGACCGCCCCACCGTCTTCGTCGAGATCATCCAGCGCAACCGCTTCGAGGGCTTCGGCGCCGGCAACTTCAAGAGCCTCTTCGAGGCCATCGAGCGCGAGCAGGCCGAGAGGGGAAACCTGTAGTATCCTATCATATGAGGTAGGTATCTAAATAGCAAGCCGGAAAGACTGAAAAAAAAAAAGGGTCCGTGTACGATATTAATATTATCATTAATGAACTAACGACACAGCGACATTGGCAAAGGTTGATCGGGGTATCACGATATAACGAATGCATGAGACTGGTGGTTGCATTTCGCGGGTATTCATAGTACAACAAGTAGCTCATATAGCTAGCTGGCCTACATGTACCTAGTCCAGAACAGCAGCAACTAACTTGGCTGCCATTTTACTCTAATGTCCTGTCATCCCCTGAACTAGTAGTCGGCCAGCATAACGCTTCCCCTATAGGGAGTCGTTCCCAAATGCAAAGTGATGATGTAGCCCTTTTCCAGTATGCGACCTACCGACCAACCAACCAACGCCGCCCCTTTTTTGTGCTTTGGCACCTATATCCACTAGGTATCCATGGATTCGTCCATATCAACCATGGTGGATTATACGATCAGTAAGCCCCTAGTTTTGCTCTATGGTCATGACCTATCATAAGTTTTCTACATCCAAGCCTCACGAATCTATCTCCATGGCACCATTCCCTTGCGCCTCGCCATTAGCCTCGCCGTTTCCGTTCTGCTGCTGCCTGCCCCTGGTATCGCCCTGGCATCCCGGGCAGTTGTGCAGGACCTCGTGGGCGAAGAGGTCGCAGTCGATGCAGAAGTGGTTGTCGCAGACTTCGCATGCGTACCTGCCGGACTCGCTAAGTCCCTTGAGCGACGAGAGCAGCGTGCCAACCGACTTCTCCTTGGCCTTGCCTTTTTCTTTCTTGGGGTCGGGCGCGTCGAGGAACGGCGTCAGACACGAGTGGCAGACCTTGGAGCGCTTGGCCTTGGCCCACGGCACCTCGACCCAGTTGCGGAGCGGAAACAGGTGATGGTAGGACCGCGCCAGGTGTGTGGAAAGAATTAACGTGAGGCCGCAGCCCGGACACTCAGAGGGCAGCCTGCAGACGCGGGACCCGCAGCGGGTGCAGTCGTAGCCCTCGCGCGTGGGCTGGTTGTGGCAGGCGCAGTAATGGATGCTGTCGCCCGAGGCGAGGGTTCGCGAGGGGAAGCCCATCATCAAGAGGCTGGCATTGTTTTGTTCTTGCGTTCGAGTGACGGGAGGCGTTGTAACCGCTAGTAATAACTCTTTGAAGTGATCTTCGTGCAGAGCTACGCTATAGCCCGAGTTATCTCCTCCGTTGGTCTTGGAACAGAGCTCCTCGCAGATGGCGACTTGAGCAGCAAGCCCGACGATCGATACTCGTATTCGGTCGCTGATGAGAGCACTGATGGTTTGATGTATGTCTCCCGGATCGCTCGACATCAATGCGCCGTAGACGATCACAACCTCTCTCGTCCCATGCGATGGTGTATGACTGTACCCAGAAAACATCAGTGATTCCGAATCCTTCCTCTCTTCTAAGCTGTAGAAACCCACAATAGAGCACCTCTGCACATTTCCAGGGCATTTTGTAAGCTAGGGTTTCCTTGGGGTTCCAGCTTGACCCATTTCTGTAGCTTCTCGAGATGATCGGTCGGATTTCCGCTCATATCGCTGATCCTGATGGCGACACCATCTCGCATCCCTATCACTGCAAGCTGGGAGATGGGATTCTGCTCAAAGTATTCCCTGACGAATTGCGAAGCGTATGCCATGGTCAGCTCGTACCGGCTCGGTAGCATATCCTTCTCGAGCATGGCGAAAGACATGTCCAAGACTAGGACCAGGTGTCGTATTATTCCGCGTTGGAGGGGGGTGGTGTCTTTCAATAGCCGTGCGCGCTTCAATGCCTCGGCGCGACCCTCGATAATTCCAGCGACCGTCCCGTCGGCATCTTCGACTACTGTGTCCCACGACCGTTGAATATCTTCCCATGCGGCCTTAACGTTTTTCCTATTTGCTTTCTTGTTCTTGTCGGGGCGGGGTCGGGATCGGGTGTCATGTCGCGAGCTGGTCACCTGGTGATCTTGAAAGTCGTCATCAGAAGCATCGTCGGCGTGGTATTCGCCGTCGGAGTCGGCCATGTTTGAATACTGGTCAACTTATACACTTGTCGGACTCGGCTTGGGTTCAAAAGAACCAAACCACGATGGAAGGGAATGTTCTTGTCCGTGCAAAGTTGTAATGAGGGTTTCAGAGAGTCGTAAATTCCAATGGTTAAAACTCGTGCGTTTTGGGTCGAGCACAAGGTTACTAGGCAGCATATGTTGCATAAGCGAGGGCGAAACCTCAGGATCTATGGTCCTCGCACGGTTCAATGTACAGTTATGATTTTCTGACAACACCTCAAAGGGTTGTCGGTGGAAATCTGATATGGCAGCATAACCTTGGATCTGATGAGTCTCAAAGGAAAACGTCAAGTGATTTTCAGGCAAGGCTAAGTTCTTTGTTGAATGCGACTGCTACAAAATATGCAGCCTTGTACTAAGCATAGCGAGCTTTGGCCAATCAAATACCGAGTACCTAGGTGCCTGGTAACAACCCCACTGTAAGTGAGACATGAATGCACGTATGAGCCATGTAGGTACATATTCTTATAACGCTTCGTCTCGAGCAGATGCATACCAACTACCATACCGGGAGAGGGGGGGTTTGGAAAATCGTTTTCAACGCAACAAACCGTTTTTTCTATAGTAACCGTCCGTTTCACAGAAACGCGTTTGTAAAAGCCTATTTTTTGAAAAATTCAAAAAAACTGCTGTTGAATATTAGGTATTTATTGTAAGGTTGAGGATTCGAACCAGGCTCTAAGCAAATTTACGGTTATACAAATATACGGTTACACAGATTTACGCGCTACGCCATTCAACTACGAGGGATAATTACATACATGCACATTAATGGGTGCTTTATTAAACCTTATATTCAAGTAAGATTTGCATAAAAACACAAAAATTCAACAAACGTAAATTTATTAGAAAACGCGTTTTCCTAACCCCCCCATTTCCGCTATGGTAGGTACCTACATCTACCTACTCACAATCTCGGCCTCGGCCTCGGGGCTCACAATATGTGTATCTTGCTTCAATTATTCAATTCTATCATACGACGTCATGTACATTAGTCGCGCATATCTGGGGTATACTTTCAACACCGCTGTAATCTCTTCGCTACCAGGAGTCTCTTCACCTGTCAAGTGCCACTCCGGCCTCATCTATGAATATACCTCCCCTCCCCAAGCATGCTTGCGTGGCTTCGTGTCGCGCATGCAGTCATACTCTCTCCGGGTCGCCCTTCCTAAACTGGCTTCTTTTATTTGGATTGAATTTTTTGACGGGTATTTTTATGCTACCATTTCCTTCGAGACGGTCGTGTCTCTATCGATGGGATGCGGCCAAGGAATGAAAAGAAACGAACATGAACGGGTATATTGTTGAACCTTAACGCCAGCTCCGTACTGCAAAAGAGAGACAATAATTAGGGGTAGCCCGTAGGCTGGCTGGCGATCGGCCAGTCATCTTCCGTGATGCTCGACCAGAACACCCAGATCATCACCACCGAGAGTAGCGTGAAGAGCGTCTCGAACAACGCACCGTCAATTTTGCCCATAGTTCCATTGCAGATATATGGGCTGATGACGTAGGTGAAGATCTGCCCTATCGCGAATAGAATGGCGGCGCCTGTGAGATAGATCATCGGCCGAACCTCGCCTAGGATCCTCAGCACAAGGACGGTTTCCAAGACGAAGAAGGCTACCAGGAAGATAAGCGGCACGAGTTGGTAAAGGACGTAGAGTGCGATATTCCGGTAGTGATTAGTGGGATCTGGAACGAACTCGTTGGTCCAGTGATAACCCGTGTCGAGCGTGATATAGCCGGTACCGACGAAGAGAACTGCTCCGGATATGGCCATCAGTCCTAGGGAGAGCGGGGTCCCGTCGTCGAGAATCTGGTATCCTACAACAGCATTAAGTAGCAGAATCCATGTCGTCGCAATAATCATCCCGATATGGATTCCAGTGAAGGCCTGGCCAAGTTAGTCTCATGTCCATTACAATTTGCATTGGGGCGTCGCATACAACTCGTACTCCTCCGCTTAGAGGAAACTCCCCAACCGTGAATATTTCGCATATTTCGATTATGATGTATCCGAGCAGGAATAATTGCATCTCTCTGTAGTCGAATTAGCCAAAAAGCCTAGCTGGAGGGCAGTGATACGGACCTCCGACCAACAGCAGCCTTCTTCCGTTCTGAGCGTAGCAGCAGTAGTAATGACACCACTATAGCAATGCCACATAGTAGTATGGACCCTGTACTTGGTCAGTATGGATTGACGCAAGTTGCGCAGCCGAACAAACCTAGATTTCCCAGATAACGGCCACCAGATAGCGGAATGCCACGCAGTTCGCATCCACCCCATCCACCTGTCTGATTATGATTTTCCGAGAGAACCTAACCCCAGCTGTCAGCGACCTCTGGTTTTGGGACGGTATATTGCAGTGGTATCGCTAGATAGATGGGAACGTACATTGCAGACTGGTAAGGTTGAATCGCGACAGAAGGCCTGCATACACCATGTTAGATGGGTCCTATTCGCAAGGATCGTCGCAACACTTTGCTCATGATCTTATAAGGCTGAGAGGGCTACCTACGTCGAAGTTGCCAAAATTTGTCGACCCCATTTCATCAAATAGCGCGAGGGGATCGCGCGGTAGCGTATTATTGAGTAAGGTAGGTCGTCAAGAATGACTTTGCGCTGATAACGCTGTCGTTTGCTAGTCTTTCCAATAGAGTCGCAATGCTTAGATGCGCGCGACCCAAAAGCGATAGCCCTTTGTCGACCTGATAGACTCGGTTTCGATCTGTGGCTGAAATTTCTTAGAGATATTGTGTCGCGCGGAGGCGCTCAATCGTTGTGATCTTCTGTGCTGGATAGTTGACAGCAGCTTGACTCGCGCTTGTTGGAAGATTCGTAGTTCGGATTATTCCTGGGGAAATTGTCGAAGACTCGGCGTTTATGATGTAGGTCGATTAACTCCCTCGAACTCCCTTCCTCTCCAATTATCGAATTTCGAATCTAATGGTGTTGTCTCGTTTCCAAGAAAATTGAACGGCTCTTCAATCTTCTACGGGAGAGGGATTAGGTAGATGGGAAGAGGGAGGAAATGAAGGGCGCAATAAGGCCAGGGCAAAGGTTGTTAGGGTGATAGGGTGATAGGATGATAGGATGATAGATGTTGCTAAGCCTGACTTGGGAATCCCCCTGGTGCCTTCTGGGCAGGAAGGGACAACTGACAGAACTGGGCAAGTCAAGGAAGAAACAAGCTGGCAGGCTGGACAAGGTACGGTAGGCGAATATGGTAGATGACAAGTTGTGGTTGGGCAGATTGGAAGAAGGGTGGGCCACTGGAAATTATTCCCAAGCCTATTTTGGGTCGCTCGATATATGATATTCCTAGGCGAAAAGGCAGGAACAACGAGATTTAGCATAGCTTGCAGGGGTTGATGTCTGGGTTATCGCAGGGGGGGAGAGATGGGGGGATTGGGGCCAATTTGAATGCGTGAACGTTCAGAGTCTTGGAGACAAGCTAAAATTCAACGAGAAAGCCAATCCTACGTTGAAATTTAAAACCATCCAACACGAGAATCACATCAACTAACTCTCGGACTAGGTACTTATTCCAAGTCCAAAACGAACTCATTATATACAGTTCATGCCCGCGGTCTGTGGTTGTGGTTTGAGCAAACTTATATCGAATACTCACGGACAGCAAGATCCGCGATGTCTTGCATTAAAATGTCTGTGAATCCTACTAAAAACGGCCTAGAAGTTACACATGGAAGCAGCTAAGAGACCCATCGTGGCCATCGGTAAGTAATTTGCATTGGGGTATCTACCTTTATGCGTGATGAGCTGTAGCCTCTTGTAACGCACAACCGCAGCTATCGAGTCTGCGTCTAGGTATTGTCGATAAGCGACACTGCTCCTCTGATTCGTCTTCCGGCTCTTGATTCGTTTTGGTTCCCATCGACCCCACCGCTAGAACAGAGCATAGCATAATGGGATGTGGCGATGGAGGCAAGCTAGCTAGTCTCGGCAGTATCGTCTCAAGGCACGACAGTGGCTATTTGCGTTTGTCTTGCCAAGCTCAAGCATACCTAGGTACATAACGCATGTACTTGGCCGGGACGACCCAAGTGTAAGAAACGCCGATGGTGTCGAGTACTTGGACGCAAGCTACTAAGACAAGCCGTTCTGGCGCTACATGAATGTTACTGCTACCCGCCGACCCTTGCTCGCTCTTTTCGCAATCTTGGATGAATGGATATCCGCTTACGGATCCGTTTGCTTTAGAGGGTATAACTCAATGCATATGCACCGGGTCCTATCTTGAAATCCACCGCAATAGCGAGTATCATGGTGAGTATTTGTTGGAAAAATGATTTGATGATATTGTATCTTACAAGAACTAGATGTCGAAACTATCTGTTTCTAGCCGCTGGACCTTAATACATCAAAACTCACCGGGATACATCGTATTATCTTGCACGACACGGCTTGACGCTTGATAGAGTATTAGGAAAGGCGCCAACATTACCTGAGTACTGCGCTAGTCAGTCTCCGAACCAGCTATGAGACTCTTATTAGGAGACACTCGAGAGTGAAACTTGGAGTTATTGGACTCATCGGCATTTTGAGTTCCAATATATCTCCCAATATTCCAACTCGCCTGGCATTCTAGGCGTAGAGGCGCAAGCGGCGAAGGAGTAGGTAGAAGCGTTTCAGCCACACCTACTTCGTGCTAGCCGAGGCATCTAATAGCAGTGTTAGTTTGCCCGTTTCTACTGTAATTTGCGCCCTCGTTTGCCTTTTAGCCAGTCAATGCTCGAAGACGGCTTGCTTGTAAAATGACCTAAAGAGCCTCTTACAAGCTTCCGTTTTAGGTCTGGATTCTGAGGCCACACGTATTCGCTCAGTCGATAAGCAGATTCTAGATAGCCTGTGAAAACTTGTAATAATCTGATAGCTCAGGACATTGTCCAACTGGCATGGTCTCAGCAGAAAGGAGGCACTAAATCGAATCGAATACGCTTCGATCACGACTATGAAAATAGTCATTTATAGTGAACAGTTGATACAAAACGGGTAGGTGGACGTCGACCATGACAAAATCTCAGGGTGAGTTTGGGCCTCGTGATTGAGTTGACTAGGGAGGGTATCGAAGGTAAGCCGGAAGTATGTATTATAAAAATATCCCGTCTACATGTAGTTCAGGGTAGTGAATCCAGAAGTGAAAAGACGTTAGAATTTGGATGACCTTCATGGCAAGCTTCTAGTATTTGTTTTATATCCACGTGCGTGTAAGTGTATGGGTGCAAGGACCCTCGAAGCTGGAACGAGGGGGGTAAGATAATCAGCCGAGCTATATGCAAACTTCCAAGATGGTTCTTGTGACTCAAGTTTCCCCAAATTCCCAATAGCATGACTGGGACACTGGGAGAACTGGGAAAGGGTTCATTCTGATGAGGAGAAAAGTCCGGGGTGTTGCATCCCCAAGTGACATGGATTTTAGCTGACTGCCTTGGTCCGAGTCCTTGAAGCTATGATGCCATCGTGGGTCTGCTTGCATAGTGAGCCGCCGTAGCCAACGAGTCTAGCGCGGCTGAACCTTGCAAAAATGGCCAACATCTGACCAGGCTGACCCGACTGGTGGCTTCAGGCCTGCTTCGATTCATTCGCCAAATCAAGCAAAGGATTCGACATGTGTTGCGCTCTATCGTATACGAATTCCAAAAGGGGACCTGATTTGCACAAGACCATCGGGAGAAGAGGGATAGCAGAGAATAGACAGCTTGGTAGTAGTATATGCGATCAGCACGGTGCATATCTAACATTTGAATAGTAACCCCACGAACTCTAGGCATAGGCATCATGTGACTGTCGCCTATCTATGGAGTTGTGTTGTGAAGAAGGCTGGGAGGACACTGGAGGTGGGCACAACAGGTTGAAGAACCGGGCTAGAATGTGGATGCACGTGGAGTACAACCATAGGTAGGTCGTCTGCTGTTGTATATATAAACTCCTTTTGGAGCATCTAGACGTGTTGTCTAAAGGTGTTTGGGTATCGCGAGCGGCTCAATGAAATCATTACACTGTAGGTAATACTTGGATTAGCACAGTTGTTACAAGCAAATAGATACGGTAGAGTACATGGTTCGTATCGTATAACGTGCAGAACAATCAACGTATTTCCCGCCTATAGGAAGTGAAACAGCGCCTAAAGCCGTCTCTCTCAAGAAGCCTATGGGGGGTGCCTCGGGTGTCTCTACCCCACAGCCGGAATTCTTAGGTGCTACCTTTTAGTGCCGTCTAGTAGCACTGCCCTGAAAGCACTAGGGCTGCCATACAGTACGTGGTCATACGGAGTACAACGCCACTGACATAAGATCGACATCCATCTCCCTTACTCCCCTGAAATTGTGAAAATAGGGGATTGCAGATATTCATCAATCTATGCTAATCTGCTAATCTGTCCTGTGAAGCTTGTAATTTTTCTTTTTTTTCCTTCTCTCAAATCTTTGCTTGAAGTGCACAACAAATTCGATCCTTTTTTTGTCTCTCTTCCAATCCCAACAGTGTTCGCCTGAATTACCGATTCTTACATACCAAAACTTTAATAACCCTTACATACGCTAAATCCCCTGAACCGATTCTTTATTGATTAACTCCGGGTCGTCTCCGTTGTCCGGCTTTCCGTTGCCCTAGGTTGCAGTAATTGTATTGTACATACAGTGTGTGATACCCGACTTGGTCCTGATTGAGTCGTGCATGTGCCTTGTGCTCTGGCGATCCACCTGCGTGCGTGCTGGAGACTGGCTCTGGTTGAGAAAAAAAAAGCTGTAACGCCTCTCGCCTTTCGTCACTCGTCAGGCCCGGATGACACTGAATCTCGGCGCCCTGTCCTAATATACGAACTCCACCCTTTCCGCATTCCCCAACCCAATTCCAATAATTATTTCATCGCGGGAGGGTGCTGCTGCTTTACAGCCCCAACACCTCCAAAATTCCTTCACCAAAATCTAACCGTCTTCCCTCAAACATCCCCCTTCGTACCCTAACCAACCGATCCGAACACGGCGCCCAATCTACGTCATTGCTGGCCGGCCACCGGGACCAGCCATCCCACGAGAGAATCTCCTCCGACTCTGCCGGCTCCGACTCCTGGACCGACACAGGTGATCTCGCTGAGCAGTTGGCAGATGAGGAGGATCCTTTGCGGAAGACCCTCGCCGATACCTCCGTGAATCAGGACCTCTTCTCGGGTGTTCTGAAGCGTCATCCGAACCGTAAACGAGTCCAATTTAGGAGATCCGTCTCTGAACATAGCCATCGTCGTTCTCGTTCCTCCAGGTCCTTACCTGGGGGTATTGATAAGGAAGCTATCGAGATCCCCATCGTACCTCCACGTCGTATATCAAGAGCAGAGCGTATCATAGCCGCCATCATGCCGGGATCCGGGTTGCATGGTTTCACGGGCAAGGCCCTCATGTGTGTATAACATGCTTCCATACAAGGGGGTACAGAGCGTGCTGACCATGTTGCAGCTACTTTACGAGTATCTTTGTGTCGTTGGGTGTTTTCCTCTTCGGATATGATCAAGGTGTCATGTCGGGCATCATCACGTAAGGACTCGCCGTCGATCATTGTTTAGCTCAACTAGCCTGTCTCGCCGCGTCTCTAACAATGCTTCCAGGGGCCCCTACTTTAGAGACTACTTCAAGAACCCTTCGAAAGCCGAGATCGGTACTATGGTCGCCATTCTAGAGATTGGTGCCCTGGTCTCATCTCTGATCGTAGGGAGAGTTGGCGACATCATTGGCCGGAGAAGGACGATTTTGTACGGCTCTATCATCTTCTTCGTCGGTGGAGCACTCCAGACCTTTGCTGCCAACATGCCCATGATGATGCTGGGCAGAATCATTGCTGGTCTCGGCGTGGGCTCCTTATCTACCATCGTTCCAGTTTACCAATCCGAGATCTCACCTCCTCACAACCGAGGCAAATTGGCCTGTATCGAGTTTTCGGGCAACATTATCGGTTACACGACCTCTGTCTGGGTTGATTACTTCTGCGGCTACATAGAGAGCGACATGTCGTGGCGTATTCCTCTTCTTATGCAATGTTTGATGGGAGCTTTATTGGGGCTGGGTAGCCTGGTCATTGTGGAATCTCCAAGGTAGTGCTCTACTGCTACCTAAAACTACTTCTACTAACATCCGCGTAGATGGCTACTGGACAATGACCATGACGAGGAAGGCATCATCGTCATAGCGAACTTATACGGCGGCGGCGACATTCACAACGCGAAGGCGAGGGACGAGTACCGCGAAATCAAGATGAATGTCCTACTCCAACGTATGGAAGGCGAGCGAACCTACTCGGAGATGTTCCGACGCTACAAGACTCGTGTTTTCATTGCCATGTCTGCCCAAGCGCTAGCGCAGCTCAACGGAATCAACGTCATCTCGTATTATGCCCCTTACGTTTTCGAATCCGCTGGCTGGGTTGGTCACGACGCAGTCAAGATGACTGGCATCAATGGCATAACGTACTTGCTTTCAACTATCCCACCATGGTATGTGGTAGATCGTTGGGGTCGTCGAATTATCCTTCTTACCGGCGCCATCGCAATGGCTATATCTCTGTCCTTTGTGTCATACTTCATATACCTGGATATCAAATCCACGCCAACATTAGTAGTCATTTTCGTTATGATCTACAATGCCGCGTTCGGCTATTCGTGGGGACCTATTCCTTGGCTCTACCCGCCCGAGATCTTACCGCTGAGTATTCGATCGAAGGGAGCAAGTTTGTCCACTGCTTCTAACTGGGCCTTTAACTGGCTTGTTGGCGAAATGACTCCTATTCTCCAGGAGTGGATCAAGTGGCGACTGTATTTGCTACATGCCTTCTTCTGCGTTGTCAGTTTTGTAGTTGGTAAGTCTGGAGACTGTTCTATCCTATTTCCATTGTCGTTAACCAGTGATAGTTTACTTTATATATCCCGAGACTTGTGGTGTACGACTAGAAGACATGGACTCACTATTCGGAGATGCGAGTACCGCTGTCGGAACTCCTGGTATGAGGTCGGAGACGGGTTCTTTGGTCAGAGCGGGATCACCAGTGCCGTCGCTCGATCTCAGAGGACGGCCCCTTGGATCAGAAGCCAATATACCCCCGATGGATATCGATCCTCCCGCAATTAATGTTATAGATGGAAAGCTGCAAACGCGTTCGGAAAGCCAAAGTTCACGAGGGCGCGTAGGCGAATGGCTGACAAGAATGGTCGGACAAAACCGGGGAAGCAGCAGCAGTCCTGCCGGCGGAGCCAGATATGCGCCAATAGACCAGCGAGATGACTGAATTCACGAAATACGAAGCATTAAATTGGTTGTAGGAGATTACTAGACTCTGAATCATATAGACGGCGGCCGGTAATCCTAAAGGCTACGTCGGGCACATTCCGACATTATTTGTAAAATGTTTGCATAAGGACAACGAGCAAGTTGAGCAAGGACGCCTACGACGAGGAGACCGAAAGCGAGAGGGAGAAACGAGGTTCATAATTCGTTGTGACGAGTTGGCTTTAACTTTCGTATATTCGGCCGGAACTTGGATGGACAAGGAGTCATGGACAGGCATGTGGCATGTGGCATGCGCCAGGCACGCCATCAGAAGCAGAGACGGGGGAGTATTACATGTGTACTTATTCGAGGAAATCTACCAAGGTTCATACCTGCACCTAGGTGGCATCTCTGCAGCTGGGAAGTTGATAGTGATATCTTGTCCGTACCGATTTTTTTTTGTTGTGTCAAGTCTCAGCGACCACGGCTTGGAGTTAGGTTACGGATCTTCGAGTCAACGACTTTCGATCGATGATAAAAGAGTACTCGGGTGGAATGTGTTATAGTTTTATTTGACATGAATGTACTTTTGATAGTGATTCTATCACGGGGATTAATTCAATGGGATTAATTCGATAGGATTGGTAGCTATCGTGGACTATCGTGCATTCAAATCCATTCTTGTAATGAAATGTTTCGATGTTGTGTTAACTGTCTCGTGTCTGATCTTACGCATGTAGGCGAGGCACATCGCCGACGAAGTGGGCAGAATTGGAGGTGCGCGAAGGTACATTGTACGCGCGTGTCAAATAAATGAACAAAGTGTCCCCTAAAATGGTAGAACCTGGGATGCTAAATAAAGCTTAGCGGCGCAGGACACTCAGGGGCCAGGGGGGCCGTTTAGCGCATCCAATACAGGGCTGGCCCTGACCTTAACGATTTCAGCTGGAGCAGCCTCTGCCTGCAGAAGAAAAAAATATAGGAGCCAACTGAAAGTCGGATCACGGCCTAGGGTAGCCCGTTGTACTATCATCGTTCTAGTCGTACACGCCACGCAAACACTCAATCCTCTCCTTTCACTTCTACCAGCATTTTATTTTGACTTTGAGAATCAGGTTTCCCGTTGCATTCTCCTAGTCATTGCCAGTTGCTGTCCCTTCTTTGTAGGAGATATGCCCTACTTGTGTCATCTTTGACCAATCTAATCTAATTCACTTCAAGACCCTCCTTTTTTTTACTTGACCTTTTATTTCCTACGTAAGCCTCCTTTGTCTAGCTGGCCACATTCGTTCAACCATTTCCCCGATTTCACCTCTACCTCTCGACTCCGAGAACGAGGTCGAGAGATAGCCTGCAAACATGGCCGACAAGAAGGCCGCAGTCGCGTCTGGCGCTGATCCCGCCGGCGATGCTGCTCGCCGACGTAACGTTCCCGGTTCTACTATCCCTGGAACTCTGGCGCAACAGCCCGAGCTCGACGAGAAGAAGGTCCACGGAAAGAAGAAGGTATCTACATATTATACATGCCGCCAGCTTTCGTGCCAACCAGCTGACGCAAACATGTTTAGGAATCTTCGGTCCTCGACGTACTCGACCAGTGGGAGTTCATCATCGCACCCCTGATTTTTACAGCCTTTGCCGTCTTTACACGTCTATGGAAGATTGGTCTCAGTCCAATTGTTACTTGGGATGTAAGTTTAGCAACCCATTTCATGATCGCTTTACGCATTGCTAACAGTCGCATAGGAAGCTCAGTTCGTCTTACCCTCCAACTCTGACTTCGACTTCTCCACATCGCTAACCCGTATATCTCGTTAATAGCTTTGGTAAATTCGGATCGCACTACATCAAACGTGAACTATTCTTCGACGTGTTAGTCTGCGGCCCTCAAGCTTAGTTGGGACATTGGTTTTTAATAAGGCGAATAGGCACCCTCCTCTTGGTAAAATCCTTGTCGGCCTCTCCGGAGTCCTCGCCGGTTACAATGGATCGTTCGAATTCAAGTCCGGCGAGACCTATCCCGAAGAGCTCAACTACACCTTCATGCGAGCTTTCAACGCCTTCTGGGGAATACTGTGTGTGCCATTGGCCTACTACACTGCGCGAGAACTGAACTTCAAGCGACCTGCTGTTTGGCTGGTTACGCTTATGGTTCTGTGCGAGAACTCGTACACGACGATCAGCCGATTTATCTTATTAGACTCTATGCTCCTCTTCGGTACTGTTGCAACCGTCTTCTGCTGGTCCAAGTTCCACCGCCAGCAGAAGGAGAGCTTCGAGCCTGAGTGGTTCTTCTGGCTATTCATGACGGGACTGAGTTTGGGATTCGTTTGTAGCATCAAACTTGTCGGGCTCTTTGTCACCGCTCTTGTTGGCCTCTACACAGTCGAAGACCTCTGGAATAAGTTTGGAAACACGAAGATGCCGATTCCCGTGCTCGCTAGTCACGTTGGCGCTCGAGTAATCGGTCTCATCGTCATTCCATTCCTAGTCTATCTCTTCTCCTTTGCCCTCCACTTCTCCATTTTGACCAAGAGTGGCCCTGGAGACGCACAGATGAGCTCGCTTTTCCAGGCCAACCTGGAGGGTAGCGAGATTGGACGGAACTCGCCCCTGGAAGTTGCCTTTGGCTCCAAGGTGACATTGAAGAACATGGGCTACGGTGGTGGTCTACTCCACAGTCACGTTCAGAGTACGTACTTGGCACCCCGTATTAATGGAATTGGTCTAACTTTTGTCACCAGCCTATCCGGAGGGCTCGACTCAGCAGCAGGTTACCTGCTACCACCATAAGGATGCCAACAACGAGTGGTGGTTTTATCCTAACCGTGCAGAACCTGATTACAACCCGGAAGAAGAGCCTCGATTCATTGGAGACGGTAGTGTTATTCGTTTGATTCACGCTCAGACAGGACGAAACCTCCACTCTCACGATATCGCAGCCCCTGTTACCAAGGGTCAAAAGGAAGTTTCTTGCTATGGTAACCTTACTGTTGGTGATGACAAGGACCACTGGCAAATTGAAGTTGTCAAGGACGTTGCCTCGCGTGACAAGAGCAAGATTCGAACTTTGACTACCGCCTTTAGGCTAAAACATCCAGTTATGGGATGCTATCTACGAGCCGCCAACGTCAATCTTCCTCAGTGGGGTTTTAAGCAGATCGAAGTGACCTGCGACAAGAGCAACAACCCCCGCGATGCCTTCACTCACTGGAACGTCGAGGCCCATACCAACGAGAAACGTAAGTCTAACAAATAACATTTCAAGTATCCAGTTGCTGACTTTGGTACAGTCCCCCCTGGAGACCCTGGCAAGTATAAGTCGCCGTTCTTCCACGACTTCATCCACCTGAACGTCGCTATGATGACTTCCAACAACGCATTGGTACCTGATCCTGATAAGCAAGACGACCTCGCATCCCAATGGTGGCAGTGGCCTATTCTTAACGTCGGGTTGCGCATGTGCGGCTGGGACGACAAGATCGTCAAGTACTTCCTCCTTGGTAATCCGTTTGTCTACTGGGCTTCGACAGCCTCTCTGGGTGCCGTCGGACTAGTCACCGTTTGGTACATTCTACGATGGCGACGAGGATTCAATGACCTATCCCAGGATGACATTGACCAGATCCACTACTCCGGTCTCTACCCCATCCTGGGTTGGTTCCTTCACTACCTTCCGTTCGTCATCATGGCGCGTGTCACCTACGTTCACCATTATTATCCCGCCTTGTACTTTGCCATCTTGAGCTTGGGTTTCTTCGTCGATTTCACGTTGAGGAACCAAAAGAAGGTGCTCCAGTACACCATCTACGGAATCCTATATACCGTCATCATCGGCCTTTACATCTATTTTATCCCCATCTGCTGGGGCATGACGGGTAGCAACCAGCAGTACAAGTACATGAAGTGGTTCGACTCTTGGCGAATCTCCGACTAGAGTTTAGTTAGACCCAAGGGACGAAGCTAAGCCTAGGCTAAGTTGTTACTAGGTGTTGCTCACATAGCACATAGAGTAGAGCCGTCCGGTTCAGTTGGCTATTTGATAGCCAGATCAACCGATCTCCATCTCCTCTATCTTCGATGTTTAATGTAACGATATGAAGGGCAAAACTTGCATGAAAGGAAAATTCAAACAGTGGAGTTCACGGGCGGTAACGTGGATGAGGCATATTGGGAATTGCAAAAAAAAAAGGAGAAGACTCATCAGTAGTATACTACTTTCTAATAAAACGCCGGCCTTTTTCCTTTTCTGTTGAGAATCCCGCGCTCATCGTAAGACGGACAGTCACAACATCCATGGTGAAATAACGCACCCCTTCGTGGCAGAATGTATGCGAATTTTATAGCTTTCAAAGCTTGAAGTAGACATTATTGCGTAGGGTATCATCGAGTGCGTCCGCGATGCTTCCAGTGTGCAATGCAGCCGGTGTGTATGTACAGTACAGCGCAGAACCGAGTCCCGTTCTTTGTTCTTTCTAGTCCATCTCGACTTTATGTTCTCATCTGATATGATTTCCAAGGGGGAAAGCCCCCGATCCAATTTCGCCTAACTCGAATAAACAATACACCAACTTGGTTCGCTAGCTTCAACAGCAACCGCCTACCGCCCCTCTATTGGTATCCGGAGACAATTTGACCTGTTTCGGACCGCCGGGCCCGGGCCCCTTGACGCCCGACCGGCGGTCGTTCAGGTCGTACTTTCCGGCGTTGATATTTTCGTAGATGCGCTCGGCGACCCTCATAAAGGCCTCCTCGACGTTCTCGCCCGACTTGGCCGAGGTCTCGACGTACTGCAGGACGCCGTTGCGGAGGGCCCAGTCCTCGGCCTCGTCGCGGGTGACCTCGCGTTTATTCGGGGAGTCTTCGGACTGGGCCTGGTCTAGCTTGTTGCCGACGAGGATCACGACGATGTCCGGGTCGGCGATGGCGCGCAGGTCGTTCAGCCAGTCGGTCACGTGGCTGAAGGTCGCCTTCCGCGTTATGTCGAAGACCAGCAGCGCCCCCGAGGCGCCGCGGAAGTAGGACCGCGTTACGGATTTGTACTAGTGTTGGCGAAGACGTTACGAGTCAGTTTGAACCTAGGTATTCTTTCGAAAAGGGAGAGAAAGAGACTTCTTCCCCAGGCTGGGATGAGTTCAGAGGCAGGCGTACTGTTTCTTGGCCTGCCGTATCCCAGAGCGAGAGCTTCATGTGTTTCTGCGGCGTGTTGGGGACGACGCGCGGGGGTTCGGGGAGACCGCCCTCGGGCGCGGACGATACGGGCGGCGGCGGCTTGGAGTGCGGAGGGCCGACTGGCACTATGCGCGACCCGAACTCCACGCCGATGGTGACGTCGTGCTGGGGGCTGAAGCGGCCCTCGCAGAGCCGGATGGTAAGCGACGATTTACCGCATCCCGAGTCGCCGATGCACACGAGTTTGGCGATGTAGTCCCAGGGCGGGGAAGACATTTGAGGAAATTCGGAGGAGGTACGGTTGGCCTAGAAAGGGGGGAGGCGGTCGGAGGAGGAACTAAGATGAAAGGAGGAATCGATCACGGGGGTCTTTAGGTCGTGCAAGAGAATGTGGTCTCGCGGTAGGATTAATATCTTCTGCAATGAGCCCTAGGGAGAGCTCTGGTGATCCCAACTAAAAGTCAGCTTGCAGATAGAAGCGCAGAGACTATACACGTGTCAAACAAGAGGGAGAGACGCAAGAGAACCAGCTGTCGAAAGTAGCTAGTTTCTTTCAGGGCGGAGGCGTGGGAACAAAGAAGCTTTGGAGGCTATGAGGAGTTGGTGTGATGAGCAATGAACACTATAAGTTCCGAACCTCAGAAAACGGGACGGTCTCGATGATGTCGCAGCGTCGCTAGGATCCCAGCTCTTTTAAAGCCGGCCTGCCGTTCTAGCGTTCTGGGGCTGCGGGTCGAAGGCTTAACTTATCGATAATAGGCAATAGCTCAGGTACAATACAGGGGGCCAGGGGGTCTACGCTTGCTTGCTTGTAATGGGCTCTAAATGTGGCCTGCTCTTGGGCTGTCCTGGCTGTTTAGCAAAACGGGGCTTTTTGCCTCGGTGCTGGAAGCAGCTGGCGGCACCGATACCGCCTGATTGGGGGTGAATGACCTCACCGGTCAGACACTTGTTATACTATGAAAGGCTCGTGACTTGAGGTCATTATCAGCCCAACGTATTAGTTATATTAGTTAGTGATTTTCTTCTTCTCAGCATCTCCTATCGTTGGCCTTAATATGAGACATAGGTATACATGATATTGATATAGCTAATGTATAATAGAGGCGTCTTCACATGTCGGTAGGAACGGAGTTGATGTAGGTGCAGGCAACTATGCCACTACGTAGGTAGCACGGCTGCACGGGTGGATAGACCCATATCTTATCTCCGATAAGCTGTTTTGAGTCACGAAATGGCCGATTGCTGCAGGCGCAGGGTCTTACTGGCGGCACTGGTTAGGCTCACACGTCCCACTGACCACGCCCAGACCACGCCCACTTATACCGCTTCCGTGCCTGTACCCTGTACCTACTACATTACTGAGCTGCTCTGAACATTGGGAACATTGGACGCCTGCATGTGAGCAATCCAAGTGTGTCATCCACCCAATCTTCCCATCCACAACCTCACGACGCTGTTGTCGATGCAACAGCCTCAGGTTTTGAACGTATACTTCTTCCTCACCGTATCTCCATTGAAGAATTTTCAGGTCTGCCAAATTTTACACCCCTCCTTATTATTGGCGGGTTCGTCCCCCAGGTTTGTTAAGTCTGCCATTAGCTTTCAGGCGTCGTATTGTTTGCATCATCGTTGCTATCGTCACCGCCGATTGATTTGTCCTCTGCAAACTCCTGCCTAACTCTGCTTGACCTACCTACCCCCTTTCAAAACCTGCCGGAGTCTTCCTCCTCCTGCGCAATCGAACATGTTCTCCGAATGTAAGTTGAGAGTATCCATCACCGCATTAGCATGGATCTGACGTCGGGTTCCGAAGATGCCTCTAGGTTCTTAGCCCAGTCGCAGTCTCGATTATCCAATCTCGGCCAACCGGATAACAACGAAACCTCGAGTCGACAACCACAAGGGGCCCCGGGGCGATTCTCTAGGCATCCCGCCCGATCCTCATACCAAGGCCGTCTCGGAAACCCTTATCAGCCCTCGAATTCGCGCTTCGGGGGCTTCTCGAGATACAATACCACCTCGGATGCCCCGCTCTTCCACAGCGCCCTTAATGAGTATCGAGAGGACGAAGACGACGATGATGCGAGGGAAGCCGCTGATCTCCGAGCCTTGCAGCGATCGCGAAGGGTCTTCGTCTCGAGCCGGCTAGAGGAGAGCTCAGCTTCCGAGAATGACGATCTTCGTGCCTCATCTGAACAAAACGACAGCGGTTCGTTTGGAAACCTATATTCGAGCACTCGCCCTGTTGGTGGTATCAAGAGCAGTTGGAATGGAGAGTCGAGCTTCAAGGGTAGGCATACCAAGCGGGATAATGCGGCCAAAGAGCCGGATGGTCCAGGCAGCCACCCGAACAAGCGACAGAATTCCGATAGCGACGAGAGTGGGAAGATGGTCGACATTGGCTTAGAGTCGACAGTATTAGACAACGAGGTACCCGACGATCTCTTGCAGGAGACCCCTATAGACCCGGCGCCGCCCTCGTTCCAGCATTTCAAGTCTCCGTCAGGTAGTCCGAAGGGCGTGGCTGGCAGAAGGGGCTCGAACTTGGAGCACGACCAACGTTTGATGCGTCAGGCCATAGCTGAGGAAGAGGAAGAGGAGGAAGGAGAGCGAGCCGAAATTCCTACGCCAGCGCCTGTTAGAATGTATGGCGAGATCTTCGTGCACGATCAATTCTTTGCCTGGATATATCTCATAGCTTTCGCGTCACTCCTCGCCACTTTCGTACTCGTATGGTTACATACATCTGTACCGAACAGGAAGATTGGCGACACCATCTATACGACCCTTCATGCTTCCTTCTACCTCCTAGCCGTAGACACTGTAGTCTCGGTTATCGTTGCCCTAGTTTGGATGGCAGCGCTGAGGTCTTTTGTCCAGCCCTTAGCCCTGCTCATCCTACTAGGTGTTCCGATCATTCTTTTCTCGTTTTCGTTATATCCCATGATTTCCAGCTTCCAGGGGCCGGATCACGGATCACGACTGCAGGACGTAGTTATGCGGTATGCGGCCATCATCCCGGGTATCTGCGCGATCGTCTGGGTGTGGTTGCTATATAAGGGACGTCACGAGATACAGAAAGCGATTGATATACTGGACTTCTCGAGCCGAATCCTGGCTGCGAATCCGGCATTGGTGCTTCTCGGGTTCGGGTCGCTGGCCTTCGTTGTCGGGTGGACGTGGGTGTGGTTATGGATGTTCACAAGAATCTTCCTAGGGGGTTACTTCTCCAAGTCTATATCTGCCTTCGTCATTGGCACTGCGACTTGGTGGCTTGCCATCTTTTTCTTCCTCATGTACGTCTGGACTCTTTCTGTCATGAGCGGAGTCGTGCGCGCTACCACAGGCGGTACTGTTTCGAACTGGTATTTCTTCCGTAATAGCCAGTCATCCGCCTCATCCAACGCGATCGTCAAGGGTGCTTTAGGACACTCTACGACCACGGTATTCGGCACTATATGTGCCTCTACCCTCCTGTCGCTGGCTGTCCGGGTTCCTATTCTGGTCTTGCCGCGCCGTATCTCAAGTATCTTTGAGTTCATAGGATGGCGACTAGCTCCTCGCCCGGTGTCCGTCCTAACGAACCCATTAGCATTGACCTACGCATCAATTCACTCGTTGCCTTTGATGGAGTCGGCATCGCAATTAAGTAGGATTCAGTTCCTTGCTACTGGACCGACGACCACTCTTACGCCCAGTGCCTTCTCTCGGCGCGGGCAATCGTCAGCATCACTAATGCCCTACCGGATGGCAAAGATGCTCCTTCACGCAGCACGGTTCGTCATGTCGACGGCACTAGGGTTCGCGGCGTGGGTTATGACTGCACGGCAGCTGCAAGTTCAACTCCCGGACAGCCCCGGGATCAAGGGGAGCGCCTACGCGTACGTTGTGGGCATGGTGGCTAGCATGATCGGTTGGGGCGTGCTAGGGGCGATGGAAGGCATCCTATCGGGCATCCTCGACGGCGTTCTCATATGCTACGCCAGCGAGAGGAGGTTGGGTAGCGAGCGCGCTACTTACTGCATCGAGGCCGCGAGGCTGTTCGAGGAGAGACGATACGACGAGAGGGACATGGTTTGACCGCATCACTTTATTTGATCATGCATTGCACTTTCGGTTTTTTTCTTTTTAAAGCATCGGCGTCTAACGAGGTCGCCAGAGACTTGGTGGATAAATACAGGAGTCTTGAGATTGGAAATGTTAGAATAGGCTCGACCCATTGAAGCTTCTGTTTTGTAAGCCTTTACACTACTATGTGTCTCGCGGCGTATTTGTTTCCCGTTGAGTCCATGCGTAGCTTTGATATGATCTTATTCCGAATCTTAGGCAATAGGGGTAGTCATAAATTCAACGTTTCCCTTTATTGCATTTAGGTAGATACTGACTACCTCTTAAGCATTGTGTCCAAACTTCCCAAGCCCAAGTCGCGGCCATCGAAACATGTAACCATGATTCGAGCATTACGCGGATAGGAAAACACTGATTCGGACAAGTTCTGACACGAAGCTTCGTATTCCATTTGTCATGGATGGCTGATGCTGCCCGACCGTGCTGCAGGATATACTGGGAGAACAGTATCGGACCCAAAAGGACTGAGATAGAGAGGACTCCGAGGCAGAATCAAAAGGGTCATGTTGAATTTCCACCAATACGTCTCAACAGTGAATCTAGTGGCCCGACCATGAAACGAGCGATATATGATAAGGAGACAGCGTCTATAACACGATACCTATTCTTAGTCATTCGACAACTCAGCTGCATCACAATATCCCGCTCACTCACATGGCACAGGGTAACAGTCTAAGTTTCATGTAGGTGCCAATGGGTTGGAGCATGCAGTATGAAATGTGCGAGCTATACGCCACCGAGCCATAAATAGACACTTCTCACATATCAACTCGTGGCTATCAAGATAGATATCAGGGTCTGGCATATTCTATAGGGTGGCTCAGAAGGGTAGTCGTAAGCCGAATGCTAGGTCTTCCGAGGTTTACATATGTCGTGCTGCCTCCCCCCTAAGACAGTAGAGATACTCAGCCACGATCGAGACGCATGTCCATTGGATCAGCGGGTAGTTTTCCAGCAGAGGAGGGGAGGAGGGGAGGAGGGGTGGAGGGGCAAAGGGGGGCAAAAGGGGTTTCTAGTCACTTTTTGTAACGCAAGTGATGATAAGCTGACAAGCTAGTGGTCAGAGTACCTGGCAATACTTACCTAGGTACGAAGCACAGGTGCCATCGGGGTGCAAAGATACCGAAACCGAATAGATGGAGGCGGTGCATTTAGGTACCTCCTAGACTGCTTTTGAGGCATCATCCACCGCAGAATCTAGAATCGCATTCTGAACATGGGATTAGCAGTGGCCACTCTCTGACGTTGGGCCTGGTACGTGTATTTATTCGTGTAGTGAACAAAGGTTCCTGCATAGAAGATCCAATCCTTTTTTATTTATTCCTCAACACATCTTACTACTCAGCATCCTAACATCCTAACAACTTAAATCCTTCATAAACAGACCGGAACAACCTCCCTTCCTTGAAACTCCCCGCTCCGTAACTTACAAGTCAATTCAGTCTAGCAGACTACCTACTCTCCATCACCTTACTTAGGTGTCTACTATCTACACAGATAGCATCACATCGCATCCCAATCGCCAAATCTAAATCACACGCATGGCGGATTTCACTCCACCTTCAGGTCCCCCTCCTCCTAGGGTACCCGAAGGCTGGGTAGCCCGATGGAACGACCAGTACCACGAATGGTGAGTCTCGAACTATCTACTCCTTCCTTAATACCTCATACTACTACTACCCTTGCCCGGTTTCCACTCTAACCAAGCATCGTCCAGGTTCTACGTCAACACATTCACCAAGAAGTCGCAATGGGATAAGCCAACGGAGCCGGCCGTAGACCCCAACGCCATCAACGACGGCGCGCCCGCCGGCCCGCCGCCGGGCTACTCCCCGGGCTCGGGTCCCGCGCCCTCGGACTCCAAGAACCCCTTCGTCAACGAGGCGACGAAACCCGGCGGCTACGCCAACGACGAGGACGCCGACGCCCGCCTCGCCCGGCAGCTGCAGGAGGAAGAGAACGCGCGGGCCCGCACGCCGGGCGGCGGCGCGGCGGCCTCGTACGGCGGCGCGCCCGCGCCGCCCCAGGGCTACTCGCCGTACCCGGACCAGCAGCGCGCGAGCGGCAGCGGCACGCCCGCCGATAAGGCCAAGGGCCTGCTGGGTAAGTTCTTCGGCGGCAAGAACAAGCACAGCTCCGGCGGCGGCGGCTACCCGGGCCAGCAGCAGTACGGCGGCGGGCAGTACGGGGGCCCGCCGCCGCAGCAGTACGGCGGCTACGGCAGCCCGGCACCTCCCCAGCAGGGCTACTACAGCAGCCCGCCCCCGCAGCAGTACGGCGGCTACGGACCGCCTCCCGGCCAGTACGGAGGCGGCGGTTACGGTGGCGGCTACGGGCAGGGCGGCTACGGCGGCGGCTACGGCCAGCCGCAGCAGGGTAAGAAACCGGGCGGCGGTATGGGCATGGCGGGAGGCGCGGCGCTGGGTCTCGGCGCCGGGCTGATCGGCGGCGCGCTGATCGCCGACGCCGTCGACGACAACGAGCACGAGGCGTACCAGGAGGGCTACGAGGACGGCGGCGGCGGCGACGATTTCGGTGGCGGTGACTTCTAAGGGACTTGCCTGCTCATGCTCAGGACGAGTGTGTTTTTCCCGCGATGACTTGTATCGTTACTCTCTGCATAGGTACCTTTAATCTTAGGAGGAGGGAAAAAAGGGGTCGGGGTGATTGAAATTACGCCGGGCTAGAATGAGAATGAGAGCATCCAGGAAGGCATCTGAATCATGAATTGAAACGCAAGCAAGCATCCGAAAGAGAGAGAGAGAGAGAGAGAGAGAAGCCAGAGAGGGGAGGGCGGAAGTGGTGAAAGTCAAGGTTGTTTTTTTATTCTCGGGCTTGGTACATAGGTACACTAGACTCGTGCAATACAGCTCTTGCATTACGATTCAATACGGATATCACTTTATGATGTTTTACGTGCGGTGGTGTTGCTCTTCGTGAGAGAACGATTTGGTCCTTGATTCAATTCCCTGTGTAATCCAATTCCACACTCCTAAAGACCTCTAGGATATTTTGTTCGCCTCACCTCTTCCCGCTCTTCTTGCCGCCCCCGTTGTTGCTGCTGGTAGGTTCGCCCTCGTCTTTCTGGTTACCCTGACCGGCCATGTAGGCCGCCATGTCGAAGTTGCCCATCGCACCGGCGCCGGGTTGCTGGCCACCGCCCATCAGGCTGGCCATCGGGCTCTTCTTCTGCTGCTCTTCAAACTCGGCCCGCATCTCGGGGTCCACTATAATATCTGGTTAGAGACGGTTTGGAACATATGGAAAGGGGAGTAAAGGATTGGGGTCTTACTGTTCTCGACGAGCTTGGGCAGACCGATGAAGAGGACCATGGATACGAGACCCATGAGGATCATGGGATTCTTGAGTATTCCAAAGACGGAGACTGTATTCACATTAGCATGTCAGCCCACTGTTTGCTTGGTAGTTGCTCGTTTTGTCTCTTCATCCCCTACCAAGCAGAGCTCAGAGGGAAGGGGGAAAAGGTTCAGAGGCAAGACCAGGGGAAGAGGAACAACTCACAAGCGCCCCTCTCGATAAAATACTCCTTCGCCCCCAGCACCCTCACCGCAAACCCGCCGTCCCTGCCGCCGCTCCTCGGCACCTCCTGGCCCTTGTTCTCCCAGTCGTTGCCGCGGTACGTCTCCCAGGCCCTGATAGCCAGCGCGTCTTCCTTCTTTGCCCCCTTCTTCTCGCTTCCGGGTCCCGAAGCCACCACGTCGACGCGCAGCGGCGCGAAGGCGTGCGTGCCGCAGTGCACGTCGGCGAGGTACGACCCGGGCGTCACGTTGCGGAACACGAAGGCGCCCGCCGTCGTCAGCGGCGCGTCGTACGACGCGCCCAGCGCCGTGAGCGTCGCGTGCGTCGTCGCCGGCAGCACCTGCGGGCTCGGCAGCTGCTGCGTCGACGGGATCCGCAGCGTCAGCGTCGTCTGCGGCGGTGGGCGAGAGGCGGCGCCGGCGAGGCACGAGAAGAGGACGCCTGCGAGGGCGCCGGCGAGTGGTATGCGCATCTTTTCGTTGTTGGCTCTTAGGATAGACGGGTGGTTTGGAAGAGGGTTGTGAGGATTGAAAAGGAGGAAAACTGGGAGGTGAGGTGGGTGGTGTAATGGTTCAGAAGCTATGATGTTATTAGGTAACCTTTGGTGAGATATGCAATGTGTGGGGGCTGTTGGATACAAGCCTTGGCGTTGGCTCCATATAAGTGTAAGTGCATGTGGAAAGAGACCCCCTTTCATCGTCACATGTTAGAGCCTCAATGTTAGAAGCCTCAACACTTGAACTGCTTTTTACTGGCTTTTATCTTAAGGGCCTGTGAGTTCGTGGGAAATCATCGCGTAAATTCATATATGCCTATCTAACGGCACATGTATCCAGGGGTATCATCCAGTCCTATACAACCGTAGGCGCTTCTTCCTTCTTGGTCGCATCCCCTGAAGCCCCCTCATCTTCCTTCGTAGTCGCAGCAGCGGCCTTCTTGAATGACTGCTCGAAGTCAGCAATGATGTCGTCGATATGTTCCGTGCCGACAGAGACCCGAATAAGGTCTTCAGTCACGCCAGACTTAATCCGCTCCTCCTCCGAAAGCTGCTCGTGCGTTGTTGTCCAGGGGTGGATCGCCAATGTCTTCGAGTCGCCCACGTTGGCCAGATTAGTGATCAGCTTGAATCCGTCGACGATCTGGCTACCTGCAGCACCACCGCCTTTGACGCCAAAGCTCAAGACACCACCAAAGCCCCGCTTCAAGTACTTCTTAGCCATCTCGTGGCTAGGATGGCTGGCCAGGCCGGGATACGACACCCAGCTGATATACGGGCTAGACTCGAGGTACTTTGCGAGGGCGAGCGAATTCTGTGCATGTCGCTCTGCTCTCAAACTCAAGGTCTCGAGTCCTAGGATGAGTTGCTGTGCTGCAAAGGCGTTCAGGCAAGGGCCAAGGTCGCGAAGGATCTCGACTCTCACACGGACCATAAAGGTAGCACGTCCCCAGTTCTCCCAGAACTTGAGGCCGTGGTAGCCATCCGAAGGCTCAACCATCTGCGGGAAACGATCTCCATGCTTGCCCCAGTTGAAGTTTCCACTGTCGACAATCACACCACCAATTGTTGTTCCATGGCCGCCAATCCACTTGGTCGCCGAATGGACAACAATGTCCGCACCGTGATCGATAGGCCGTACGAAGTAGCCTCCGGCGCCAAAGGTATTGTCCACCTGTCTACATTAACACATCTTACGTATACACAGGAAAATCTATGCTACACACCACAAGGGGGACACCCTTCTCGTGCGCAACCTTGGCAATGGCCTCAAAGTCAGGCACATTGTACCGGGGGTTACCGATGCTCTCAATGTACACGGCTTTAGTCTTGTCATCGATGGCCGCGGCGAAGTCCTCGGGCTTATCACCGGTGATGAACTTGGTGGTGATACCGAACCGCGGTAGAGACACCTTGAGTTGATTGTAGGTACCACCGTACAAGTTAGATGTCGAGACGATATTGTCACCAGACTGCGCGAGGGCAGCAATGGTCATGAACTGAGCAGCCTGTCCGGATGCAGCAGCAATGGCACCAATGCCACCCTCTAGGGCAGCAATTCGCTTCTCGAAGACTGCAACGGTGGGCTATCCAGCTACGTTAGCATTGGGTTGAATGCGCTGGCGTAAAGGAGTACTACTCACGTTCATGATACGGCTGTAGATGTTGCCGACTTCCTTGAGAGAAAACAGCCGAGCACCGTGCGCCGAGTCATTGAAGGCGAAGCTCTAATAGTCCAAGTCAGCGCCTAGTCTACTTTCAATAAATCTGTCATAGGGAGAACAGACCGTCGAAGCGTAGATGGGAACAGCGCGAGCGTTCGTAGTCGGGTCGATTTCCTGTCTGCGACATGATTAGGACCTAATACCATGAAGCACTCTTCATGGAAGCTAGACAGAGCACATACCCAGCATGGAGCTGCAGGGTCTCGAAGTGTTGGCTCAATTTCTCTGCCATTGCGTTTGACCTTTGGCTGTGTCCAGCTTCCTATAGTAAGGTATCAGGTCTGTGTATGTTGGGGATGTGGTGGCAATCGACTAGATATGATCGAGTCGAGTGATGATGGTTGTGAGAGGTAGAATCGACACTGCAGAAACCCACGACCTCTGAATTTCTTATGTACTCTAAGTACGGCCCATCGCTCTTGCTCTCTTGTGAGCCGTTTGTCGTTTGTGGGGTCGACATGAAAAGCACGCCATCGATGGTGAATTTATACTTGCCGTATATGGTCACCGCAGCAAGGAAACGAGAACATATTTGAGTGAAATTTCACCTGGCTCTATTGGTTTGATACTTGTACGATCAGCCGTACCTACCTCTACCAAGAGAAGTCTTCTCCAATTAGGTATACTCCCACCTTCCTAATAAAAAAACTGACAGCCCAGAGCCATGGAGCTGGTGTTCTAATTTGCTTATTGCTTATTGCTTATTGCTTATTTGCCTACCACTTACCACTTACCACCCCGGAAAGAAGCCCACCTACCAAACCTTTGATGCCATAAGTAACCTTCGACGCCATAGGTACCAAAGAATTAAAGACATGGAACTAAAGTACTACCTAAACACATGCGATCAAACGGAATATCGAATATCGAAGTTGGAAAGGGGAACCTCGAAGTACTGCCAAGGCTAGTGAGCTTAGGGCGGGGTATGGGAAGACATCATCCCACGGTCACATTGAGACAATACCACAAATTTGTAAAATATAGTACCTAATGTACGGTATGTAGCAGGACATCGGGCCTAGATTCAATGATGGATGGATGGACACCTGAACCCGACTACCGGGAACCATGACTAAGGTGCTACATAACGCATTAGAATAGGGCTTGCCACAGCCGCACGAGACATAATACCTAGTTGACAAACCAAAAAAAAAAACACCGGTGGTATATTGAATTGGATCATTCCGTCTTCGTGACACAAGCTCCGCCGAACATGTTCCGTTTAGATATATCTATTATGTTTCGGAAATACCCCAAACTCCCACCGGTCCCTATCCGCAAGCCCAAGGATGTACCGGCCGGCCAGTCATCTAGACGAAGCCCAAGTCCCAGCATCCTCTCACTTGTAACGGCGTTTTCCTAGCTCCCCGTTGTTTGCAGTCCTTATCCCAGGACCGACCAATTGAATGTACATGACACGAGTCATCTAGCTCTTGCCCAGATGTAAGTACATATGGTCCCAGCTCTCGACCGCCTTTGGCTCTGCCTGGAAATCGACATACGGGCAGTACGGCGAGAGGGGGATATCGGTGTAGCCACGACTCCCGACAGACATCCCGCCCTCGCTTATGCGTGGCGCTTCGCTGGCGCAGGTCACGCTTATGCGGCCTGGCTCTCCTTCATCTCGGCCACACTTAAAGGGGCCTTGGCCCCGGCTCCGCGTCGGCGGAAGTTCAAGACCCCCGACTTGGCCAATTCCTTTCCCATCAGGATAGCCGAGCCGGTCCAGAGGAGGAATTCAATAGCGCCGAAAGCAATGGCGGCCTGCGCCGCGTGGCAGACGCTGCCGCGGCAGAATAGCAGCCTGCTCATGAAGACGGAGAGAGCGACAAAACCAGAGAAGTAGAAGATCGCATTGCCAGTCTCGAGGCCGATGGCGACCAACGGGTGAGACACTGCTTGCGTGTGAGTTTTCCCAACTGGATATCATGTCTGTTTTACTTGGCTGCTACTTACATCGGGGCATGAATCTCGGCGTCACCTCGAGGTAGAGCACAGATATAATCGTGAATAGAGAGACTGCTAGCAGCCAGTTGATCTGGGAAGGAGAGGTGGTCATCGTGTCCACATTATACCAGTGGGCGACTTGTCAGACTCAATATCAGCATCAACGTTCCCTTCGTAATTCACTCTCCCTTATGGACATACCGTAGGCCGTGAGACTCATGACGATGAGGGCAAATAATAGCTGGGCTACTCGGATGCCGAGTATGATGATACTTGCGGAAACCATGGTGGCGGTTGGAAATTGAGGCGCACGGTTGGGAAAACGAGTGTCGAGATGCGTACCGGCCGTCATATAAACAATAATTGGGCAAGTTTGCTCTGAAGGAAGGGCGAAATGGAGTACTTGTATATAGTAGAATAGGGAACGACTAACGGCGGCAGAAGAAAAGAACAGAGCTATCCCAAAGAACGGAAGAAAGGGCACCAGGCACGTTTAACTGTACAGAATAATTAAAAACAGGAAAGAAGACCAAGAGGAGAAGAAGAGCCAACGCATATTCATGCAACGCAGGGCAGCACTGGCTAATTATCAAGATTCCCGGAACCCTTCTTCATCAGGGTGAATTGCAACCCTTGACTGGACGATGATCAGTTTTTCGTTGTCCATGAATCGTCGCACTGAGCTTTGATCGTCCAATCTGAGCGGCGATGGGCCGCCTTTGAGACCATCTGAAACAGGAACCATCAGGGGTGCGGGCTTATGCACGAGATTCTCGACGCCTATTTGGGCAGTCTGGGCATGGGGCGGAACGAGTCCATCCCAGGCCAATCAACTGCCGTGCGGCTCCACTGGAAGAGTCGGAATGCAGGTCCCAGCAGAGCTTGTAATGCAAGGACAAGAGTTTTCGAGTTTCCAACAATCAGGCATTGTTTTATCATGGATATGATCCGGATCTCTGTATCTACTACCCGGGATTTTGGGCGCGTGAGAGATGAATACACATGAGTTGTGATGATACATAAGGTGAATAGTATTTTCAAGTTGTTTGATGAAAGCGTCTACAGATTAAAGGCTCCCTTCTTACGAAGTACACCCAAGATGCAAGGCTTGTCCAGGCGGCAAACCAACGAGATAGTAGGGGTTTGTGATTACGACGCTGGGGCGGTTACATGTACCACGTCGAACAATCTAGACGCTCGACCTGAATACGTAGGTATCTAGGGATTGTTTCCGCGCACTGTCATAAAATCATAAAATAGAACATCATGATATAGTGCTGAGCCCGAAAATTAGATGCAGATACAAGAGATTGAAACACAGATTGCGGGGGGGAGGAATGAGCCAAAAATAATCTAGTCTGAACGTTTTGAAAAACATTCCCCGGAATCATGTATCAGAAGGCCGCTCTGAAGTCTTGGGCGCATCTTGGCTGCCAGAGCCAAGTCGTCTCGAGACTTCCAAGGATAGCCTCAGTACCGATGTCATACACGGCCAAGAAATATCTGCGATCAGACCTCTATAGGTGCGAGAGAAGGAAACGAAACTAATACGGAGGAGGTTAATGGGTTTATACCAGATGCGATTTATGATGGATTTCTCTTGCGCTCCTACTATTTCTGTTGCTGATGTCAATATTTGGTGTTTTCTCTATCACGAATTGCCTCATACTCAGTCAAGATCATGAGAATACTTACACAATAGGCTACAAGATGCGATAAACGCCAATATAGCTACTGTTGTCTTCGATGAACTCATGTATGTCCGTAGGAACTTGAACTTCCAAGTATACGCAAGTAAGATGATCTGATAAACCTCTTTAGGTGTGGGTGATTCGGAGGATCCTGAAATAATCCTGAAATACCTTTACGCCGAAGTATCTAAAGGTTAAGTGATTGTAATGAGTTCCATCGAATAGCCCTTCCAACCGTTTCTACAATGGCTTCTAAACTATCGACAAGATCGAGGCGACACGCAATAGCCGTTTTTAATCGACGACATGTGGGATTAACCCGAATTTCGGACGCGTAGGTAACCGATGTACCTCATGACTCGTAAGGATCGCTTACTCGGAGACTGGGCAAAAGCGCCGTTCGGAGGCTGCGGTCCGCTTACGAAGCTCTGCCGTATTAGAGGCTGAGGCTTTGAGGGATGGGATTGGAATCCTTATTGTAGACTGTCTTAGATACCTACCTAAGGTATGCTTCATTGATGGTTGAAAGCCCAAGCTATTGTTATTACCTGTCTCCAATGTCTACAGTGGGTGAGTGAGGCGATATGAGTTTAATTCGAGCACCATGCTTCCGGATCAAAATGTATGCATCAAAATTGTATGCATGTAGACGTGACCTAAAGCTTATATGCCCATGACATCACCTGCAGCTGAAGGGGTCCCCTGTGGAAATACTTCAGCGAATCTCGGCCAATGGGCTTCTGCGCTTTACATACTCCATTGCAGAAATGCTATTCCGAGGTTCCCAGCCGCTGCCAATTAAACCCCAACTCCTCGACGTGTGCGCCAGACCTCGGCTCGATTTAGTCTTTCACAATTCCGTGCATCAACTGGAGACGAGTAGCACATGTGCAAATGCAATCCTTACGTGCCTTTAGAAGACACATAAAAACAAACGCATGGCAGCAAAGGTGTCTCACCCTCTCTATCCCTCGGAATCGGAATCGCGGACCAGCCTCGCGCTTCACCTTAGCTCGTTATACCGCATGCTCCCTTCATGACCCCAGGTAGAGCTAGGAACGTTGAAGTTAAGACACCTCCACTAATCATTTAGCTACCCACCTCGGTATCTGCTATATTCGAAGTGGGTCACACGTGTACGTGTAGAGCGAAGCCAGTCTGCCAGAATATAGATTGCGACCAGGAGCGCACCCCCTTGCGTCTCTTTCCTCTGAAGTTCGTAGCTCATCGAATCATTCTCACAACTGCAATTTTGGTGACGCGCCAACTACAAACTTGCCCTAGCAAACTTCTATCTTGGGCTTGTGTTAGTACTACCGCCGATCTACCCAGCTGAACCACTTGGCAAGGATGGCTGGAATTGGCCCCGACGCGCAGACTGCTGCATACATTAAACAGCTATCGACACCGCCTCCTCCCGGCTCGCCGTATGCTTTGCCTGTTCCCGGCACCGAACGAGAGGGCCGATCTGCCATCTATAGACACTGGCGATTTCAAGATAAACCTCTGCTAGACACTTACAAGCCCGAGCTACGTACCTTCCATGATTTGTTCCAGGACGCCGTGAAGCGGTTCCCAAACAACAAGTGCCTCGGAACGCGACCCTGGAACCCGACGACGAAGTCTTGGGAAAACAAGTACGTCTGGCAGACGTATACTGAGGTTGCGGCGCGGAGTAAAAACTTCGGATCCGGTATATACGAGCTTCATCGTCGCATTGGCATCCCGCCCGGTAACCATGGAGTTGGCATCTGGAGTCAGAACAGAGCCGAATGGCAGATCGCCGGTAAGGCAGCCCTTGGAAATAGGTAGTCAATCACTTTCATAGCAACACTTGCTAACTTTGTCTCGTCAAGATATTGGATTGACTACCCAATCGCTCTTCTCTGTTTCTCTGTACGAAACTCTCGGGCCCGATGCGTCCGAATACATTCTCAAGCACGCCGAGCTATCCTGTGTGATCACCTCCTTACCACACGTCCCAACTCTCCTAGCTCTGGCGCCTCGGGTACCTGCTCTTAAGTTGATCATCTGTATGGACCCTCTGGACGCCGGGGAACAAGATGGATACTCCAAAATGGCATTGCTAAATGGTATTGCTGCCGAGAACGGCGTCCAAATATGGTCGATGGAGGGTGTCGAGGAGCTCGGGGTCAAAGTAGCCCACCCCATACGTCCTCCTCGCCCCGAAGACATTCTTACCGTCAACTATACCTCTGGCACCACTGGCGACCCTAAGGGCGTAATGCTTACCCATTCCAACTGTGTTGCAGCCGTCGCTAGTGCTCGTTCTAGCGGGTCATATACTTACAAGGACATTACTATCTCCTACCTACCTCTCGCCCATATTTACGGGCGCATGATTGATCAATGTGCTGTTTCCGAAGGGTGCGCCATAGGATATTTCCACGGGAATATGCTAGAATTGGTTGATGACCTGAAGATCCTACGGCCAACCGGTCTTATCTCGGTCCCGCGTTTATTTAATCGATTTAACATGGGTATCCGAGCCCAGACTGTGGAGGCCGACGGCGTGAGAGGTGCTCTTTCACGGAGAGTTATCGACGCTAAGAAAGCCAGTATGAAACTGCCACCTGGCAAGGCCACCAACAAGCACTTCCTCTACGACCGGATATGGACCCCCAAGGTGCGAGCTGCCGTCGGCTTGGATAGATGTCGCTCCATGGTGAGTGGAAGCGCACAACTGGACCCGGACGTTCACGAATTCCTCAGGGCGGCCTTTGGGAACTATTTCTGCCAAGGCTATGGTCTTACCGAGTCCTATGCCGCGGGATCATTTCAGCTGGAAGGTGACTATTCGTTAGGCAACGTCGGTGGGCCAATGCCCGGCGTCGAAATTTGCCTGGAATCCCAACCTGAGCTCGAGTATTTTGCGACGGACAAGCCCCGGCCAAGAGGAGAGGTGTTGTTACGAGGACCGTTCATTTTCGGTGGATACCTGAAAAACGAAGCGGAGACCAAGAAAGCCATAGAGGCAGATGGATGGTTTCACACTGGTGATATCGCTGAGATTGATGAGATGGGTCGAATCAAGATCATTGACCGGAAGAAGAACGTCCTCAAGTTGTCACAGGGAGAATACATCTCGCCTGAGCGAATTGAGAACGTGTTTATGGGCAATTCAAACCTGATAACCAGCGCTTTCGTTCACGGCGAGCCTAGCCAGTCGACTCTGATTGGCGTCTTTGGCGTGGACCCGGTAACGTTCGGTCCGTTCGCCAGCAAGATTCTCAAGAAGACCGTGGCCCCTGAAGATATCGAGGCGATCAAGGTGGCCGCGCGGGATCCCCGCGTAGTGAAGGCTTTCGTGAAGCACCTCGATACTATCAGCAAGAAACACAAGTTCAATGGTTACGAGCGCGTGCGCAACTGCGTCTTGGACTTTGAGCCGTTTACAATAGAGAACGAGCTCTTGACGCCAACGTAAGTCCTTATCTCCGCAAGAGAATTACCCCTATTCCCCCAACACTTTCCCGTGTCCTTACTAACAGGGACACATCTAGTTTGAAACTCAAGCGGCCCCAGACGGTGAGGAAGTTCAAGACCGACATCGATCGCATGTACGCCGAAATCAATGCTGAAACTGCACATGTCAAGCCGAAGCTCTAATTTATTGGCCGAAATTTGAGCCACCGTCTGTAACTAATACTTCTCTGTGTATAAATAAAGCCATCATTTAGCTATCTAGGTTAAACCTATTTGAATTTTACCATAATTGTTCACTTTATTCCAGCGTCTACAATTCATTTTTTTTTGTCATTTATATGAAAAAGATCAATCGTACTTTCGGATTGTTGGTACGATTGATCCCCGCTATCTTGCGTCGTAGTCGCACTATCACTTAGGTACCTAAAGATGATTTGCAACTCGGCGTTTACCATCTTGTTTTTAAATAACCTTTGCAAATTAAAATAATATTTATAATATTATTTTACCGTTTTATTTTACCGTTTTATTTTACCGTTTTATTTTACCGTTTTATTTTACCGTTTTATTTAATAAAAAATCTTTTTAATTTTTAATTTATATAAAACTTAAAATAACTTTAATATAAAATATAACGGAAAAACGTAGCACCGACTTCTCGTTGATTTCCGTTTTAAGAATTAATTATACCTAATTCTTAGGTAGGCGCAAGGAATAGGAATAGCTGCTGGCGCGTTTGGCATCCACAATGGCCGTTAACGCGTCGGGATCAACTTTAAGGCAGGGGGCAATTGTGGATTCAACAAGTGCTTCCGACGACGAGGATGAGGAAGACGTAACTATCACTCCAGATTTATTCTCTTTACGGCCATCCTCAATGGGACTAGGTCGGTCTAACTCGATTCATTCCCAATCTTTCGGAATACCAAGATCGAGCTCCCAGCCGAACGCCCACATCTCAAAACATCGTGAGACTCGCCTCCTTTCAACACAACCCGCCCGTCTGCGAGATGCGCCTTTGTACCAGTCATCGTCCTCGCCGTCGGTTGGTACTAAACCTCACGATCGCCCACCTAAGCGCCGAAAGCTACAAAATGGAGCTCGCTCCAAGGCCTCACGCTCGACGGACGCCAAAGCACTAACGGAATGTCTCTATGAGCAGGTGTTCCCACACCTTGACCGTGCTATAGTGCATCTCGACAAGAATGTCTATGATCTCAATGAGCTTGGCGGGAGGATCATCAACATAGTTACAACTGGTAATTTCGAGCATCACTTTCACCGTGGCAATGGTCGTGTCCCGCCGGACGTCGAGGAATCCGTGAGCAGACGTATTTACGAGCTTGTAGAGGAGCTCACAAAAGGAAATGTAGGCTTCCGTCTCTACAAATATAGGTTCTCGCTGACTTAGTTAGGAATTTCGGCTGCCCGTTTCACTACAACCAGCACTACCGAAGCCCATCCCTGAACCTAAATCGCAACCACTCACATTTATTCTACCATCCATAGAGGACTCGCCAAATGCGCTGTTGCTTGACGAAGAGGGAGAAAATGATACGGAAGAAGACGAAGATATGTTCGGCGACGTAGACGATGCCGAGGAAGTTGAGGAAGTTGAATTACAACGCCCCCAGACACCACCGCGCGACCAGCCCGTCCAGCCAAAGAAAAGGCCTATCGCTACACCACAACAACTCCATACAAGGGTAAAGGCGACGCAGTGGCAATCGGGCAGAGCATATCAATTTAAGAGAAAAAGTACACCATTACAAGTAAGGAGCCGGTGGTTTGGGCTGTCTTCGAGGCCCTATTTGCCAGTGAAGGCTAGGCAAGAAGTCGTCGCAGGAGTAGGCACTGGCCGTCTATTACGCCTTCAGCCTGACAATCTATCCCAGCCCGGTGTATATCATGTCGACTTTAGCAATGAAGAGGTGAGATATCTTAGGTATCTCGCGAGGTCTTCATGTAGCAGGCCGCCCGCCAAGACTACAAGGTCGGATTTGCAGGACTTGCGCGACATAGTGACGAAAAATGACGAAGTCAGTATTCATCTCTTAGATGCCCATCGTAGGGGGTACAAACACGTTCGACGCCCCCCTTCTTCCCTGTTAAAACGATCTACAGACGATATTCGCAATTTCCTTGAGGATTTGCGCCATGATCATGTCAATATATGGCCCAAGTCGTTATATCTCGAAAGAGACGACAATGCTCGAAATGACACCGCAAGAGCGAACGTGGTACCATCGATGCTGTTCGCGAGAGAAATTGCCAGTAGTCGCCTCGGAGCGACCAGGCGCTATCAGAATTTTACCACGGCTCTCAGGAGCAACAGGGAAGACTATATGGAACCGAAAGTTGAGTGGACCAACTGCGCTGGGGATATAATGACCATTACTTGGGTGTCGAATGAGCACTTTATCTGTGGCACAACTACTCACTCCGATTCCCATAACCAGCAGTACAACAAGCCCGGGAACTTTCTGTTTGGCGATGCAAAAAACCACAATTTGCGCGCGCATGCGGACCATCGAATCCCGCGCCCACTCGTTGCGCATGGCGATAATGCCCTAGAGTCAATGAGGGAGAGTCAAGATCCTTGGTTGTACACGTCGGTGGTTTCGTCAGATTACGATCCTTGCCTAGGTTTGGCCTTCACGGCAAGCTTCGACAATACAGTCAAGGTCTGGAATTGCGGTGGCTGGATGGCTTTGCGCGAGACGGAATACGACGATTTGCGAGGCATATGGCGCCACGGTGGACATGTCAATTTTGTGGTAGCGAACAAAGGTACACCTCACAGCAAGATCGCGACGGCGGCTGATGTTCCTGTGGGGGCAGTAAGGGTCTATCACCCAGATTTAAAGAAATTGGGGGATGGGACTATTAATTACGAATACGATGAGTTCTCCTGCAAACGAGTCCATGGTGAGGAATATGTTCCTTCAGACAAATGGGCTTACTTTCCGTCCGCGGTCCGCTGGGGGCTAGATCCGAGCGTGAGGCACCTTCTCTTGATCGGCTACTCGCCACGGACCCTGAATGGTGATGAGAACGAGATCCCGGAAGATAAGCGTGATACTGGAGAGCTCTGTCTTTGGGATACGAATACAAACACTGAGATCAAGGTGAACAGTGCGGCAACGGCAAACGTCTTCGAAGTTGCGTGGCATCCATCTCGGCCAAGCTTTGCTGCAGCCACCTCGGCGCACCAGACCTTGGAAAAGATTGAGAAGCATGTTCGGACTCAGATCCGCATCTTCGAGGAGTCGAATGAGACGGGTCAGTACGGTGTGGTGAAAACCCTCGACTGTCCCGCGATCGACATCAATGAGCTATTGATCAGGTTTGCATACCCTACAACCTATTGAGATTGCCTTACGCGGGATACTAACATCGATACTAGACCTAATAGTATCCTATACTCCTACGTGGCTGCTGGTTGTACTGACGGTAAGGTGTACGTGTGGGATACAGCTGGGAGTGACGACCCAATGTGTGTCCTAGAGCACGGCGGTAAGCACTTTAGTTTGCTCTTTACCTAAAGGCGCTCAACTAATGACAGCGAAGATCCAGTCGAAGAGCTTATAGGGGACCGAGAGCAGGAAGACGTAGGAGTCAAGTTTATAGCTTGGGCTACAACCACAGACCGCCTATACACAGGTTCATCAGACGGAGTTCTCAAGGTGTGGAATATGCGACACGGGGAAGGAGTTCTAGTGAGGGACCTCATAGAAGTGGCAGCACCTATCACGGCCGGTGCTTTTTCCCCGGATCTGACGAAACTCGTCATTGGAGATGGCAGTGGACGAGTATATCTATTAGATATGGAAGACGAGGAGGAGGATGATCCAGCGCCTGTTTCCTCGGGGTTCTTACAGCTACAACACAATGGCAAGCAACAGTCTATTCGACGACCGCGTCCTTTCATACCTCACCGAGAACCACCTGACCCAGTTATATGCGATCATAACGGCTATCCTGACGCGAGTCTTGCCCATAACAGGTCTAGGATGAGATCCCTCACTCCAGAAACCGGACAGGGATGGGCTCAGGAATATCTCAAGTCATCGCAACTCATCCTTCATCCCGACCCCACCATCGGCGCCATCCAGGGACCGGCCTACGAGGAGACGGAGCTCTACCGAGCAGAAGCGCACCTAAACGGCGACGTAAAAGCGCCACTGCTCAGCGGTTTCGAGAATCTACAGCGGGCGAACCAGATGTTCTCCCGAATGACCAGGTTCCGGAGGCAGAGGCACGTGGGCAAGCCGTCGCGAGATCTGTGGTACCTCCATGCCAACAACGCACACTTAGACTTAGATATCGAGAGACTTGATGTAAATACCCGAGCCGCGCTTACGGCCGATCGAGCAGAACTACACGTGTCCCCGTTCGATCTAGACTACGAGTCTAGTGTTTCAAACGCGTGAAAACAACGCACGCTATAGCTATAGCTACTAGTCGGCTTAATAAAAATACATAAAGTGTTTATAAATATTATTATTATATATTTTTATGAGTTTTGCTATTGGCACTACCTTAAATTGCTATCGGGGGCTTATTGGCACTACTATACATCCGGAAAAGCCCCGGGCCCGGCGCCGGCCAAGTGCCGTATCTTTACATCTAAATAACTTCCCATCCACCCGTCGGATCAAGAGATAACTTATATCATTCAATTGCTAATTCAATTCTGAATCGATCTATGCAAGTTGCATATAAATCCGACCGCTAGATGTAAAGTTATTTATCTGCGTTGTTCGGCGTGGCATACCGGCCACGTGACACCCAAAAGGCTCACATTTCATCCCGCCCAAAATTTCAACGTATTTACCTTATTCTCGAATACCTCCCTCATCTCGACTTAGATTAAAGTTGAATCGTATATCATTCGAATGCTTCTTTTCTTACGAATTGATTGATTTAAGTTGCGACCGTATAAACCTCCTGGTTGTAAAGTTATACTAGGACGTTCGAAATTGCAAGCATCAATTCAAAGAGTCACGTGATACCCCCGGCGGTTGCTTTCACCAACTAGACAACTTGCTAGCAATTAATAACTTTATAACCAGGGTCTACACCTGGTCGATATTTATATCAATCGAGAGCTCTCAATTTCCTGAAGATAATGGTCCTTGTCGCATTGAAATCGGATACATATTGACAAAGTTATATGGGTAGATAACTGAGTATTTAGACCTCCGGCGCGGGGCTTCCGGCCGATGTATAGTAGTGCCAATAAGCCCCCGATAGCAATCTTAGGTAGTGCCAATAGCAAAACTCATTTTTATAAGTTTTAAAACGAACTACCTCAGGTTACTTATACGAGTATTAGTTTTAAATATTTTCTTAGATTTTTATATAAAAAATAATAGTGACAACTACCTACCTAAGCTAAAGATAAAAAGTTCGTACTTGACTCGTCCGGGTCGGTTATCTACCGTAGGGATGTAACTAAGATCTGACCAGCCTCATATCATTCGGCATTAGGCCAATATCTTAGAGCTCCCCAGACTCGTTAGGTAATGTATTCATTATCAAATATCGAAAAAAGGGGGAAACAGCAGCGGGAAGCTCGCTAATTCGGGCGAGCCGTTTAAACCCGAGTTTAAGACCTGCCGTCTTACGCCCAAGACTTCCAAGCTCTCCGCGATAGTCCCGAGATCGTAGTCTACGATATCTAATCCCCGCTAGGCGGAATAAAAAGTGTCGCTTCGTCGTCGCACGGCCAAGAGGCCAAGCCGGGTGAAAGAATGCTATCGATCATGCGCCCGGGGGGCCATTCCGGACATTCCGGAAGTGCTTTGCAGCATTCCCTTTCCCTTTCCCTCCCCCCAATACTACCTTATCAAAGGCCCGTTTCTTCCTCCTTCCACTTTCACATGGGCAACCTGCGTACGTCCCAAGAAGACCCCCCACCGAAAAGCAGCCGGGAGATTTTATCCCACGAAATGCCTCACGCTTTCGAGAAAGCACCACAGCCCTAGAACGCGAGGCGCTAGAAAATAAATTGCCGGCTGCGCTTGGCCAGCATCCTCCCGCGCGCTGCTCTTGGGTCATACGTGCGACCTGCGTGAAGGAGAAAAGAAAAACCCGCTGCAGCGGCATGTGAAGGCATAGGTAACGGATAGCAAGTGCTTCGCTTGACCATGGCAATTTTTCTACGGGCGCGGGGAAGACGCAGGCCGGCCGGGCAGGCAGGCAGGCAAAATAGGGGAGTAGCTAGAACTTCGTACGAACTCGTAGATTAATTAGGCTGACTGCATGCATCTCTGTATTGATTGTCTTCTCCACGGTGTAATAAATCAATAAGGCCTGCGTGCATGCATGATGCGGACTACACCGATGAATCTATGCCTGGGTAGCATCACATATGCGACAGTACAGAGCACTGTCTAGAATATACAGTGTGAGAGCTAGTGGTGTAGATGGTGAATAGCTATGTACATAACTTACCCCTATTCTCGGTGAATATAGATGTGTAATCTTGCCAGATCCGTCCACTAAGCATTGCCTGTTCAAATGCTTGCCGAAATCACCTAGGCGGGAGAGGAAATTCAATGATCAAATCTTCGTGACTTTATTACCGAAGGTAGAGACTATCCTTCCAGGTCTCTCAATACTAGGAACCAAGAGGCCACCCCTTACTTTTTTTTTTGCCCACTCAACGCCTTCTCTGTTCAGATTAATATACATTATGCAGTCTTGGATAAGACTGCTAATCTCGAAGAGAATTGCGGTTTGGGTTGAGACCTCGTCCCAGAAGAAGAAAAGAAAAAGAGAAAGCAAACACAACGCAAGCCATGATGTAAAGGTCCATTGGCCAGTGCTGGACGAGGAATAACCATGTGCAAAGCAACATGGTTCCACGCTCATGCTGGAGCCGCGGCCCTGTCAGACTAATCGCAGAATACCACCAACGCCATCTCATGCAACGTGATTCATAAAGTGCTTGTAGGTCATGGCACTAGACGCCTGCCTGTCGTGGAACGATTCCGGATGCCCGCTCAAGAGACGAGAACAGAAATGAGTCTCGGGTTTCGTCAATATCAGCATTACTCGGATGCCGGCGGAGGAAATGCGAATCCAGGGGGGAACACCGGCATTCCGTTGGGTCCGGTTCCGATTCCGAAGGGGAATGACGCGACAGCCGGGCCATTCATGTCGATTCGGTTGTCTTGCGGGGGTTCCTCTCGTCGGTTATCCCGGCGGCGCCATCGGCCAAGGTCTGCTTCTTCTTCACCGCCCGGACCACGACTGGACTTGGGGCCATGCCTGCCGCCTTTGTCGGTCTGCATACGACGACTAATGGCTTTCGAGGAGACTCCAGCGCCAATCTCGATATCCGGCTCCTCAACAACTAGACCCGTCTCGATGGGCTTGCCGCCACTACCACCGAATTCGGCGGTCAACATCCACTTTCGGTCCGCATCCGTGAGCTTGTTGATGGGAATGATGCTGATACCAGTCTGATAGTCGCTGCAATCGCGAGGTCCAAAGCCTACTCCCCAGCGAGTCTGTTTTTATGTTAGCATTGTGGGAAAGGATAGCAACGATGAGCATTACTGACCCTGAACGTGCTGTTCTCCATAGCCTCTTTAGCTTGGACAGCGTCACGGCGAGTAATCATCTTCACAAAGGCGTGGCGCTTGTCCTTGTTCACGATACAAGTCTGGACCTGGCCATGGCGGTTGAAGGCGGCTCGTAGCTCACTCTCAGGGCATCTATGTCCGTCGGTCAGTGCATGTTATACATCGTAATCAGTAGTAATGACTTACGTAACACCCCCTACGAATAAAGTTCGGCTTAAGACTGCAAACCATGTTAGTATGTAGTTGCAATATTAGCTGAGTACGTGAGCGATCTACCTTTGATATGACCTTGAGGGATAGTTCGGTCGTAGTCGACCCATTTCTCGGCCGGTGGCTGGGGAAAGTCTTGCTGAGAGCTGGGACTACGGCCACGGCGTCCGGGGCTGCGCTGACGATAGTCTGCGCCTCTTGCACGAAAATCACGATCTTCCATATGTCCCAGACCGGGCGAGTTCCTACCGTAGCCACCATATTCGCGCTCAGAACGGCCACGGGGAGAATCGCGTGAGCCCCAATGGCGAGGAGGTGAACGGGATCTCGAGCGGTTACGATGTCTATTCGGCGATCTCACCTGCTGAAAGCCGTGGTCACGTGATTCATCGGGTCGAAAGCCAGGTTGGCCCCATGAGCCAGCATACGAAGGTTGACCTACTGGGAGCGCTGCAGCCGGAGTAGCAGTAGGGATAGGCGCGGGTGGGGCAACGCCGCTGCCCTGCATGCTAGCAAGAATGCCGGGGATCTTATCAAAGGGTACACCTTGATCAGCAAGAAGCTTAATCAACATGACCTGCTGTTGAAAATTGGGATCCACGGCGGTCGCTGGCGCTGAGGTGCCAGGAGCTACACCAGGGAAGCCGAGAGGCTGATTACTGGCAGTCACCGGGGGCACAGGGGTGTGGGCCTGAACTTGACCTGCTTGAGGGAACGGATACGGCATACCCGGGAGGGTTACAGGCTGTTGAGGTGCCGAGTAAGCAAGGTGAGGCTGGCTCTGACTAAGTGCTTGGGTCGGCAGCTGAGGTGTGCTGGTTTGCGCCGGCAGCGCGTTGTAGGTGTTGGTGGAGGCCGGGACGCCGTTGCTGACAGGCGCGGCGGGGACGTTCTGTCGGGCGATGTTGGCCAATGCCTCCATAATGGCATTCGGAGCCTCCATAGCGGGTTTACTCTCGGGCAAACCGGGAAGACCGGGACCAGGAGGGGGACTACCGATGGGTGTCGTGGATTCCGCTACAAGAACAAACAAGGATCAGATATGCGATTTCGAGGGTTTACCATCAAATACAAGACTTGGAGACCTACTTTTTGCGGGGAGCGAATTGAGCTTCTGCTTGAATGACTCGATCATAGGCTGAGGGAATGTCTGACCCTTCTCCCAGATGTCAATGAGCTTCTTGATTTTCTCCTACAAGGAATGGTCAGGTAAGTAGTTCTTTCTAGGGTCAATGGTGCAGTGCAAGAGGTGTCTTAGTTGGGGCCCGTGGACTCGAGAGCTCGCCATGGGCAACAGGCGAGGCAAGAGTAATACTAGGAAGTAGCACGGCTAGATGTAGATGTAGATGTAGCATATCCCAAGAACAACTATAGCTAATGCCGATGCCATCGCCTAGACTACGATGAATTCGCGACGAGTATATGATGAAGCGTACCTTTTGTTCTCCTGGGGCGGTCTGAAGAATGTCATTCATAAGCACTGGAAGCAATTCCGTCACTCTATGCACGCCGGCAGCGTAGGTTCCATCCTTTGCAGAGCTATTGATAGGCTGACCTTGGTGCTTGGCTTGGTCAACCCATCTGCGAGTTACGGAATCTACAACGTAGAGCACTCCTAACTTGTGAGTTGCTGGGGCCTTCTTGAAATGTGTGTAGATCTTCTGAATGAGTACGGACTCGGACTGCGACGAGGGGTAACTCGAGTTAGCATCGATTCGCTGGCTAGGCTGTTTGCGTACAATGTTTCGGAGCCTTACCTGAACATTCTCGACACAGAGGGTCGTCAGCGATTGAATACGTGATCCGGAAACTCCAGGTGGTTTCAGGCTTTGCATGGCATTTAAGCCCGCCTCAAGCTCTGCTACGGGCGACGACATGGTTGCAATCCTCTACTGCTCCCTTATGTACCTGGGGGAGACGGAGAAGGAGAACGACAAGCACGGCGTGTACGAGTAGCGAGAACAAAGCTCGCAGTACCTGTGGAATGATATACGATAGGTAGAGTCGCGATAGTCACCCAAGTAGCCTTGAATTCGTTTGGTTGGGCGATTACGTGTTTTTGTATGTATTTCTGCTCTGCCGCGACCTAACGAGTTACAGTCGTGCACTGGCAAATCTAGGTAGAGTCGAATTGTTTTCCAAGAGCCTTTTTTCCAATGTAGACCCGGTTTGAATGATGGAAAGGTTGGTGGAAGCTGAGTGATTTGATGCGACAGTGAACGGCACCAAGAAAAGTTTTTGCACGTCTACTGCGGCATGGGAACCTCGTCCCGCTACTGGAATTCGATCTCAAGTAAACCTGCGACGAGTTGACTGCAAATTGTTATAGGTGAGCTGACAAATGTTCCGCACAAAGGTGGGCGCAACAAGTAAAATGCAAATTGTATCAAGATATCGGCGAGCTTTTACGAAGGCGATGGTGGATGGTGGATGAAGAGGTTTACGCCGTGGTCGGATAAGATGGAGATGGAGATAGAGATGGAGAGGAAGAGGAGTCGGCGCAATTCTGGAGTCTGGACGGCGTTAGCTTTAACCACTTGGGCTGGCAGGCTGGGCATGGGCAAGATTTTTTTATTGCGTGTTGCAGTGGAAGGTGGCAGGGTGGGGGTGGTTTTTAGTGGTGCACTGGTGAATGACCCGACTGCCCGACACCTTCCCTTTAGTTGTCAGGTTGCCCAGTCACGACCCGCCTCTCGGAATACCGACGGTAACTACCTACGGTACTACTACGGCAGACTGTATTATCTCAAGGTCATTAGGCACACAAATTTCACATGTGTGACTTGGGGAGACGCCGAGTATTGAGGAAATATCTCATATCAAATTTAACACGTGTAGTTGATAGAGCTTGATTGTTATCAGGTAGCAAACATCAGCATAAGGCTCTCCTTTCAGATATCATACGTACCTACCTAAGATACATGCCCATATACATTATGTACATCAAGATCAAGCCAATTCACAGCTACATACATATGTACATATCTCATTCACTTCCTTCCGACCGGAGTTACTTTTACGCATGAGAAGTGAAATGCGCCTTCATGTGGAAAGACAATATGGTAACTTGCAGATATTACAATCTTGTAAAGAGGCGTATGCAAGGCCCGAAAAGGGCTGAAGGGTTGAACAATGGGCTTCGAAGCATCCACTGATCTACACTTTTCAACCACTTGCTTACCTAACGAAGTGAGAATGGCTTCATCATATATCAATTTTTATACATATCCATCGTTGCAGTTGCAGTTGCAATAATACACCAGATATTTACAAGTAGTTGTCGAGTTGTGGCAACCAAATCTGCATGCATACCGGTCGGTACTGACCTAAAACCTGTGCATATCTTCGCTAAGATATCTTTGGTAAGCCGTGAAGCTAAGACGCTAAACTGACGTCAACCTTGCAAACAATCACCATCTCGAAGTGCATAAGATAGTAGGATTCCACGGAGGTTGCTGAGGCGTTTCGATGAGAAAATGACCTAAGAGTAGGCGAGTAGGCGAGGCATGCAGGTTGCTGAAGGGAGAAAGAAAAAACAACCATACAAAGTAATATTATCTTGGATGGCATATTTTTTGCTGAGTGTCTCGGCCCTAACGATTGTTGAAAGGATCATTGCCCAGTGATGCGAAAAGGACCAAGTACCTCCGTAACCAAAACCAACCTCAGCTACCGGCCCCGCTAAATTTTTCTTCGGTTCCCCCATCCAACCGAAAAAGCTGCCCCTAGTCCGTCGCCAGTCAATTTACCAAGGTAAAGGCTAGTTTTCCTCTCTTGAGGCATTTCATCACCTTTTTATCCTTTTCCACGAAGTCCTCTCACCTCTCCTCGCACCTTGCCAACACCACCCATAGCCCAATTCTCCTTTCCTGTATTATCCGCCATGGCTTCCACCCTTCGTCTAAGCTCTTCTGCTTTCCGGACTACATTGCGGGCCCCTGCTTTCACGGCCCGTACCACAGCTTTCAACGCCGTGCGATGCTACTCTGCTTCCAAGAGCCAGGTGAGCCCGTCTAAGTGCCGTTCCTACGACACATACACCTCATACTGACCAATTGGTCTAGACCCTCAAGGAACGCTTCGCCGAGTTACTCCCTGAGAAGATCGAGGAGATCAAGGCTCTAAGAAAGTAAGTCCGCTTCCAAGATCCACTTTCGCATACCTAGCTCACCGCCTGCGCGCACAGAGAGCATGGCTCCAAGGTCGTCGATAAGGTCACCCTCGACCAGGTGTACGGTGGTGCCCGAGGAATAAAGGCTCTGGTATGGGAAGGATCGGTCCTCGACTCTGAGGAGGGTATCCGTTTCCGCGGCAAGACCATTCCCGAATGCCAGGAGATTCTCCCCGCGGCCCCCGGCGGCAAGGAGCCTCTGCCCGAAGGTCTCTTCTGGCTTCTCCTGACCGGCGAGGTCCCTACCGAGCAGCAGGTCCGCGACTTGTCCGCCGAGTGGGCTGCCCGATCCGACATCCCCAAGTTCGTCGAGGAGCTGATCGACCGCTGCCCTACCGACCTCCACCCGATGGCGCAATTCTCTCTCGCCGTTACCGCCCTCGAGCACACCTCGTCGTTCGCCAAGGCCTACGCCAAGGGTATCAACAAGAAGGACTACTGGGGATACACCTTCGAGGACTCGATGGACCTGATCGCCAAGCTCCCCACCATCGCTGCCCGCATCTACCAGAACGTATTCAAGGGTGGAAAGGTTGCGCCGGTTCAGCAGGACAAGGACTACAGCTTCAACTTCGCCAACCAGCTCGGCTTCGGCGAGAACAAGGACTTCATCGAGCTGCTGCGATTATACTTGACCATCCACACCGACCACGAGGGTGGCAATGTCAGTGCGCACACTACCCACCTTGTCGGCAGTGCTCTGAGCTCTCCTTTCTTGTCGCTCGCTGCTGGTCTGAACGGTCTCGCTGGTCCTCTCCACGGTCTTGCCAACCAGGAGGTCCTGAACTGGCTTACTGAGATGAAGAAGACCATCGGCGACGACCTTAGCGACGAGAAGATCACGGAGTACTTGTGGTCTACCCTGAACTCGGGCCGAGTTGTTCCTGGTTACGGCCACGCCGTCCTCCGCAAGACTGACCCCCGATACACTGCCCAGCGCACGTTCGCCTTGGAGAAGATGCCCAACGACCCTATGTTCCAGCTAGTCAGCCAGGTCTACAAGATCGCGCCCAAGGTTCTGACAGAGCACGGCAAGACGAAGAACCCTTTCCCCAACGTCGATGCTCACTCGGGTGTCCTCCTCCAGTACTACGGCCTAACAGAAGCCAACTACTACACGGTTCTGTTCGGTGTTTCGCGTGCGATCGGTGTGCTGCCTCAGCTCATCATCGACCGTGCGGTCGGTGCGCCCATCGAGCGACCCAAGAGTTTTTCGACTGCCAAGTGGATCGAGATCTGCAAGAAGCTATAAGGAAAGAAGAGGGTCTGCATTTTTTCCTTTCGTCTGAAAGAGCATTTTTCACAAACGGAAATAGAACGGTTCACTTAGGGCAGTGGTGTATCCAGGGGGTTGAATTAGAGATGCTCCTAGCGATACCAAAAGCTGCGCTTGTACAATACATGTCACGATTGTCATTTTCTGTATAGGTAGCTGCTATACTAAATATTCTCCCTATCTGCAGTGCTCTCTAGCTCTGTCACGGACTGCTCTTGATTCGTAGATGCAAGAGGTGGAAGTGACAGAATGCATATGCTACATGCGCTCGAGCTTTGCACTCTGCACCACCCACTCTACACCACTCACTCTGCACGACACTCCAGCCCTCTCCAAAACAGGATTGGATGAGCTGCTGTAAATAGATTAATTCTAGTGGTTTCTATAAATCTGGTGGCGCCTTGGTCAAGTACATATGATAGGGCTTATGTTAGACGGACTAATAAAAACATGCATACAAGGTATGTAGGTCCAAGCTACGATGTAGGTACTTAGGATTGGGGAAAGTCCGGGCCGCTTCTCGCCTTCTCGCCCGCTTGTTGAGCCCAGGTCCGCAGGGCAGGGCCGAAGTAAGAGCTTTGATGGGGGTTCAATGGGGTTTAATGGGGGGAGCCGCAAAATTATCGGGCGGAGTATCTGGGGGGTCCCTACTACAAGCCAGCCAAGCTTGGCAATTGTTGAGGAGCTCTTCCAACAGTTTAAGCTTAAGGGGATCTCAGGCCTGCCAGCCAATTTTATTGTCTTGGAATACAGTAACTCTAAAAAATTTTACCATCTTACACTTCGTGTGCGCATCTGATCAATTGAGTGGTCTTTAACGCTTTAACACTTTGAAACAACAAGAAAGAGACCTTGTTCTACTAGTTTCAGTAAGTTTAAACTCCGTCACCAATCCCTAAGCTCTCCAATTCCAGCTCTGAGATTGGCCGATGCAGGCCTAGACTAAAACATGACCTCACATGTATCCGAGGATGTTCGGCCCCAGGACCTTGATTGCTGACCACAGAGGTAGCAGGCTTACGGTACACCGACTCCGAGCACTTCCATTGTTTGTCGCTGAGCTTTCGATTTCTGTCTGACATCCGACTTTTACCACACCTTTATCCCTCACGTCGTTTGAAGTTCTCGTCGCTCCCCAAAGCATCACCAATTCCCCCTCCCTTTCTGCGAAGAAGCACCCGACTGCCTTGGTCAGGCTCCCTTTCCATCCCCGATCCTCGCCTGATATGTCCGCCGCCGCTGCCGCCTCCGGGGCCACTCCCCCCTTGACGGACAAGAAGCTGGAGAAGAAGCCCATTAAGTTCTCCAACTTACTACTCGGTGCCGGCCTCAACATGTTTGAGGTCACCACCCTCGGCCAGCCTCTGGAGGTTACCAAGACTCACCTCGCAGCCAACCGGGGCGACTCCTTCGCCTCCGCGCTGCGCTCCATCTGGAACCGTGGCGGTGTCCTTGGATGTGAGTGTTCATGATCAGTCTCTACTGAAACTTGTTTGCTAACCCGTAGCCCCTGCATCGTAGTCTACCAAGGTCTCATTCCCTGGGCTTGGATCGAAGCCTCGACCAAGGGTGCCGTATTGCTCTTCGTAGCTTCCGAAGCAGAGTATTATGCCCGAGTTGCCGGTGCTTCGGAGTTCGGTGGTGGAATTATCGGTGGTGTGACGGGCGGTGTGGCCCAGGCCTACGCCACCATGGGCTTCTGCACTTGCATGAAGACGGTCGAGATCACGCAGCACAAGCTGGCCGCGACGGGTGTCAAGCCGCCCAGCACGTTCGAGACCTTCATGGGCATCTACCGCAAGGAGGGCATCCGGGGCATCAACAAGGGTGTCAACGCCGTCGCCATCCGGCAGATGACCAACTGGGGCTCACGTTTCGGCCTGTCCCGTCTCGCCGAGCAGGGTATCCGCCGTATCACCAACAAAGAACAGGGCGATAAGCTCAGCGCGCTTGAGAAGATCACGGCGTCGGCGTTGGGCGGTGGCTTGTCCGCCTGGAACCAGCCCATCGAGGTCATCCGTGTCGAGATGCAAAGCAAAAAGGAAGACCCCAACCGACCCAAGAAGATGACGGTTGGGAATACTTTCAAATACATTTATGATAACAACGGATTAAAGGGTCTTTACCGTGGCGTGATGCCGCGTATTGGATTAGGCGTTTGGCAGACGGTTTGCATGGTGGCCATGGGTGATATGTGAGTTTACTCCCCCCCTTTCGCATCTTGACAATGTTGATATGTGTGCTAACGAGAATCGCATCATTAGGGCCAAAACCTACGTGGAAAAGCTGACCGGCGAGAAGGTCACTGCTAAGCATTAGGCGGCGTTTTACGGATGGATACTTGTGTGTTATAGAGCACGCTGATGATCAATTGGTGATCTACGGGTTATGGTTCTTTATTATTATTCTTGATGCTGTTGCCGTTATAGAGTTATGGAGTTCAACCTGTGTGTCCTCCGTATCTTAGTATTTGTCTACCTTCCACAGGACAGTTCTGGAGAGTAGCTCAAGTTGCCAAAATATATACTATAGAATCCCGGGTGAGACGTCGAGTCTTTGGGATTCTGTGTCCTCTTATTTATGAGCGGTATAGATTCAATTGTCTCATCTTGCACCATTTTGGGCTCTCTAGTACGAGCCGTGAGAACACAGTGAGTCAACCTAAGAGATGTCGTCCGTACGGTGGCGAATATATGTTGAGCTTAACTCTCAAACCTACTATACAAGTCATACTTAACTCCCGCAAGCTCCGGTAAGTCCTCCTTAAAATGGTATATCCTCTCGTCTCGAGATGCCGTCCCTTACTCAGCACGTGCATATCGTGTCAGCCGATACAGTCTAACCGAGTGTACTTGCTTGCCATGTACTCGCTGAACCACTCTGACTCGACATAAGGCTTACATACAGAAGATCGCCGCCGCCACTTCGAAGATCAGGGTCCACGATCTATACGCGATGAAGGGAGGGCACTGTGTCGTAAGTACTTGCACATGTGATGAGAAAGGAGATATCGGCCTGACAGCTCAGTTTCGACGGAGCTATGCAATGCATGTTACCAGATCCCCCGATGCCCATATCCAAGATGGCCGTTTTGACATGTCAAATGCACCCCAGATTAGCATTTCGTCCGCGTTCACTTGAGTAAGACATAAGGTCGGACTTTTTCTGCACCATCAAGGCTAAGGAGAGCGATTGGTTCATGACAATGAAGAAGTAGAGAATGCCCGTATAACAAGAGTATGGCAGACTAGGGGAGAAAACGATCAGTCTTCGAGTTTATTGAATTGGACGACACGCAGCTAGGGACAATCGTCAAACCTCGACGAAGTTTCAGCATTGTCCTCGAATCCCGCGGGTACCTAGGTGAAGAGGCTCGAATTCGGAATAGGAGCCTCTGTGTACTCGTCGGCCCGACCTCTCCGACCCAAGTGGTGGTTGTTTGTCAAAAGCAAGGAATAGATAAGGGCGAGGAAAGATGACTTCGGGACTGCGCAAGCCACCAACAACTAGTAGGCGCCCGTTTCAGTTTATTCCAAAACAGAAACATCTAAATTGTATATGGCATAAGATCAGTATCGTATCTGAGAGTCAATGACCACCATTGGCTATTGGTACTCACCTACCATATAAACACTACATGTTGCGCTCGCATGAAATGGATTGAAGCTGTTGACACCGCCAAATCGACTCTTACACGCACAAGTTCACTGTTTGCTGTTTAACAGAGGTAGAAGCGGTAAAAGCGTGATCGTTTTGACTTATAATAGCGATTGCTACATACGTAATTCAAGTGACACGCTGCCATCGATCACATGTCGGTTGATCATTATACCGGGACTGTCGAGCCGTTGGGTTCCAATGGTAACCCCTATCCCATCAAGAGGGGACGGACCGATGCACTATCAGACTATACACGTCGCTTTTTGGGTATCAAAGAGGGTGCCATCCGTCTTGTACGATGCCGTCGTATCGGGAATATGCAAGGCATAACATGACAATCGGCGAGCATATGATGTTCTCGAAAATTCCTCATGCTACCTATGTAGTGATCCCAATATCTTTAGACATACATACATACCTCATACATGCGGTGAGGTAAGGGGGCAGCTCTTGACTGCCGCTAGAATACCGAACATCCGGCTGCTACGCATCACCATACACGTCGTCGCACCCGTTAAATGGCAGGCGGAACGGTGATCTCATCGACCAGCTGACGACGATGCCAGGTACGCATCGTGGCTAAGGAGGGTCGGCAAGAGACACGGCAAAGAGCCGCAGCTCTGGCTCGCTACGTATCCCAGCTGGGCCCTCCACCCCCCACAGGCGTGGGACGTGGAGCAAAGGGGAAGGGAGGGGGAGCGGTGTCCAGATTTACGGGCCTTTCCGGGATACGAACCGACGGTCGCCCTGCCGATCCCGAGGCGGCCGCGTTTTTTTAATCAACCCAGCTGCAAATCGGAAGGGCCGCCTAATGTCTTTGCGTAACTCCGGCTTTTCTTTTGAAACATAAAGCTTTGTCTGGATAGGAAGTTCCTGGCCTGTGTGACGCGTTTGCTTCGTCTACCGACGGCTGACGGGATCGCCAGCCTGCCCAGCCCTGCCCAGCCCTTCCAAGCGGTGCCTGGGCGAGGCTGTTCGGTATTGTATAGTTTTCTATTTACAGCCGTAATTTGACTATATATCCCCATTCGCCCGTTTAAGGTTCTGACCTTCCCTCGGTGTCTTATTGTCGTAAAGCGCCTAGCGTTCATTCTAGGCTTGGCTAGGCTAGGTACTTCGTGATATGTTTGCGCGGTTCCCTTATCTGGGTTCGCGCCTCGCAATTTTTCAAACTCCCCTCTGACGTAGACTGCTTCCTTTTGATTGCGATGCAACGAGGTAGCCAAGAGAATCCGATGATAAAAAAAGGGACCGGATAAGGGTTACGCGTAGATCATCGTGGCTCGTTGCGCTCTCTTGGCCTTCTTCCCACCTTCGAACATTGCTACTACTTACAGATATCAACGGTGGAAAATGTATTAGAGAGATGACGAAGTTGCGTGAAAAAAAAAAAAAAAAAAAAAAAAAAAAGTTGACAGCCAAGCCTGCGCGCCAATTTGGCTCATTCATCACGAATATTGCAATCCTGAGCGACCGAAAGCAGAGAAACATCTGGCTAATAGAAGCCCGTTAGGGATCTCCTGGGGTATCTGGGCACCTTGTGGCATCTTGGTGGTCGCTTGGCATGACGCGCAAGTATGCGTGCCAAGAAGACGATGTCTGATTGAAGTGAAGTCTATTGAGCACCGTAAGTGAGCACTGTATTGCCATTCAGTGGGATACAGAACTGGATACTTTTGTTCGACATGGAGTACTTTCGAACTGTTTTAACTCTGCGAAACTGTCAGATATTCGCCACGGCTCCCACGATTTCGTGATGTTCGGGCCCATGTATGTACTTTGTAACGCCCGGCACATCCCATACCTTACCCAAATGTTGCGGGTGAATGTTTTGCGCTAGCGAGAAAAAGATGACAGCGGCGGAGAAATCGAAAAATCAGATCTGTTGTGTCTCCTGAGTTGAGTATGACGAAGAGGTAGGACAAGCTCTCTTTTGCAGCAACTGAGATTATTTATGGTGTAGGGTGTAGACTCTGCTATGAGAATATACCAGCTCGCTGTTGTAAGATTAGACAACAGAGCACATCCATGTCCGGAGAGGGATTTGAATTCATCCTAAACGCTACCATGGCGATTCATTCTCAGATGGCCTCGGCCTAAATAATAAAGCTGCGAGTTTAAAATATTTGGAGTCTTATTTCCGCTAATGTTTATCTATGTTTAGATAGACTTGAACCCTTCTTGCATGGATAAACTACCCAAAGTATGCAAAGCAACTCTAGACTTTAATAGCTCTCCTCCAACTTCTAGAATAGGTAGTGAAAGAGACCCTGAGCTATTTCTATGGAAATATTTTCCCTTTCCTCCAATGCAGGGTCTTTGCATAGAGTAAGCACGTCGATAGAAGAGGGAAAAAAAGACTCATGTATTTATGGCATCTGATCAGAGCCATCTTTGTTTCAGATTGAGCTATAATCCCCTTATCTTTCGAGTAAACAAACATGTTTACTGTAAAATCAAGAATCCTCATTGGATTGTTTCAAGTGCCATCGGCGAAGAACCAAGCTTTCCGTAGCCGGGTTTCATCGTGACTTGCTTGCATTCACAATCCTTGCAGCCATGCATCGCGCCTCGGATGTCTGTACCATGTTGGAATCATTGGTATTACGAGGCGTCCTTTTACAGGATCTGGACTCGCAGAACCCTGTGACACGGTAAAGCGGTAAAGGTGCATAGATAGGTATGAATGGGACGCAACGGCAACACATGTCGGCAGCCATCTCACATATAGCCCGTATAGCTATATCTCAGACGATATCGCGAGGCTAGTCTTCTCCTTTTCATCAAGCCAGGCTTCGCCAACACTACGAGAGAGCGAGCGCGCCTTTCGGCTATTCGGCGACGCGAGCGTGTCAAACCACCGGGAATCAAGCACTTGTTAGGAAAGGGCCTACTTGTAGTCCGTTAGAGGCCCCAGGCTATTTGCATCTAGGAAGACCTTTCATAAAATTGGTTCCTGGGAGAGGAACCACATAATGTCCGAATAAGAGCCATTGACCACTAACAGCAGCGCAAATGGGGGCCGCGAAATGGGAAATTCTTTTAGCGACACGAGCGGCTCGATCCTCGGATCCTCCCAGTATAATTCCATCAGTTTCTACTGTAATTGCCCACCCCTGTCCTCCCGGCTATCCTAAATCCAGCCGCCCGCAAACGGGTGAAATAATTCTTCTCCCATCCTCAAGATGCATCTCCTCGCGCAATCACGTACTACCTACCCGGCCGGCGCACCCCGGTCGCACGAATCCCGGCTCTCAAGATTACGCCTTTATCGTAAATATGATTGGCGAATTCATCTAGTGAAAATGCCAGATCCGGGGCTAGAAGTTATGAGAAGGTAACGATAGCCCACGCGACTACTTGCCTTACATTGAGTGAGCAATATACTACTACAGGCTCAATCTTGAGTTGACGGTGAGCACACCATGCCTGGGTAAGACTAGACAGCCGCAAAAGGGTAAAATCGATGGTATATCGTCTCACTGTTTTTACACAAAAAGATGGTTGAGAATGTCCTGAAACAAGAAAGATCCCGATGGCCGAAAAAAAGCCTTAAGCGACATCTGAAGTCGAGATATTTCAGCTTCACTTTAGAACGCCGCAGAAACCCGTTGGTGAAGAGAAGCCGCTTGGCCGCTCAGGCTCATTAAGGTTGGCTCGTCTGCGTTTCCGAGCTAACGTATTCCCCGTAAGGGGTAGGGTAAAGAGCGGGTATCGGACGTAGAGTCGACCGCGGCAGCGTGGCCACCAGACTCACGCGGCAAGCTTTGTGGAGCGGCGGCCATACCGAGCGAATCCGAGAAGTGGCGGTAGACAAAGGCGCTTGGTGTTGTGACCGAGCTTTGATATTCCGGAGCTTGTCGGTGTAGATAGATCCGCGTCAAAGGAGAAAAAAAGTTTTTCCAACGCAACGCAGTAACAGCCAACATATGGGGCTGCCATCCGCGTGTGGTCTGTGACCTCCAGCTGGGGTGCGCCATGCGATTGGGAAAAATGCGGGATTGATCCCATGGACCCATGACGTATGAAAAGTAAGCCACCGACGCTTAACGTGCTTGTCTCGCCTGTTTGGTGTCGTACGTAGGAATTGCTACCGTCGCCGGGTTTGAAGTCACCTTACCTCCCATGCTGCGTGCGTTTAACGATGCGCGTTCCCCTAGCCACGCTTCTCCTTGAGCCTAGAGACGAACCCGTATGTACTTGGCAGGTCACCGGCAGACTGTAGGGCAGTACGTGCCAGCACTCCACGTCAAAGGATGACGATAGTCGGTTAATAGGGGACGGAGGCGGGCTGGGCATCTTGCAATAGTGGACTTGACGCTTGAGGCTGCTGTAAATAGGCAATGGCATGGTATGCTCTAATGAGACAACTGGAGAAACATTTTCTTAGCAGGATCGGCGAGACTGGTGGGTTCCAACACCATTCCTCTTTCGAAAGCAGCCTCGTTCTGAACGGAAAATGGCTCATAATGCTGGCAAAGATACTTAGATCCAAGTATCTGGCTTACCTATTATGTATGTACCGTTGTCTGGCATCTGGCTGCTTGCTGCTAGCTTTGCAGGCTGCAGGCTGCAGATGGGGGTGGGTATGGGTGTGGATTGCATAGCACAGCTGCACAGTAATAAGGCGCACTGACTCTCGACTGCATCGGCCGGCAATATGATGTGAGTTGACACTGTGAGAAAGCAAGCATGGGTAAACCCCAGTCGATGGATAGCAGCCCTCGCATAAGCCCATGGGTCTAGAGAGACTATGCATCCCGAATGCAGAGCTCGTGGAATCTTGATTTGGGACGAGCCTGGAGAAATAGCTGGAGAGGTAAAAAAAAAAAGCTCACCAAAACAATAGACCAGAGCTATTCCCATGCCAATCGTCGCTCGACAACAGAGGATCTACATTTCAAACTTGGTCAATCGTGTAGAACTGATACCTCTTCAGCTTTGGAATATGCCTTTTCTTTACTTCGAGCTCTAACAGCGAATAAAAATTAGAATATCGGGGCGTGTATTGAATCTCATCACGGGCGCAAATCGAGTAATTCCCGCACGATCAGAAAGTTCAAGGGTTGTGAAATGCTGCAGTAGAGATGGGATGTGGAGTCGAGCTGTTCAGGTACCGAGAGGTGGAGGCTGCAGGGACCAAGTCACACTGTGAAGACCTACCAGCCTACCTACCCAAACTCAGAAATACAGGGCTGTGGATTGGGTACATGCACGTTGACCTCCATCAAAGTCACTCTTGTATGTATGTACCTAGGTACCTAAAGCAAAGCTTACAATGGGGATCGCAATAGGGATTGTAGGTTAGGTACAGTACAGTACAAGGCCGACCCATACCTATTACGTGCGATGCGGCCTACCTTTTGCCCCTAAGTACTGATGTGCATAGGAAGCAATTTCCCGAGGGCCAAGATAGGCTGCGTGGGTACTATGTAAACAAAACCTTGAGGTTAGCAAATATGGCAATATGGCATTGAAAGTGAATTGACAATGCGCGACTTAGATATGTGACTACCTAAGGTGACTAGGAAGTGCTTTGACGTTATCCGTCGATACCTTGGATATTACCTCGGTTTCAAATGATTAAGGGAAAATTCTGCTACATCAAGGTGCTTGCAGAAAATTCACGCGCGGAAAATGCGTCGATATGTCGATACGTACATTGCGCAAACCCGTAACAATCGATAAATTGATGATTAGAGGAAGCCGTTAAGGTACCTAAGGTATTGTGATTGTACGTTCAGGCCAATTGGGGGTCATAATGGTGGTAAACAAAAGTGGATACCTAAAAAAGCGGGCTGACAGTAGATTCCACACTGTACCACTAAGGTACCTATACCTCCGTGCTTATAAGAATTGGGAAGCTTGGTCTGCAAAGGCCCCACATTCGGAATTAGCTCTTTCTCTTGTTGTGCTCAGGTGTTTCCCACGTCTTATAAAGAAAATCTTCGCCCACAGTCAACGCGCTTTCTTTCCTTCCCTCTTCATCACGTTGAAGACTTGGTTCGGCTCGTCTGGCTCGTCAATTCCCCCAAGGTCGTCCGTGGTGCCTTCCGCCAAAATCTCCCCTCTCCCTCCGTGTTTTGTTGAACAGTCGTCAATCTTACCCCCTCACGACATCACCTTCACACAAACATCGTCAAATACACCTTTATTCCTACCAAACCTAATCAGCATTCCCAATCGGATCCTAATCGTCGAACAACTCAAGACTGTCGCCTACCTGGTCTATTATAATTCCCTGGGACTTGGTTCTCTAATAATAACCCTTTCTATTCTCTGACACTGGGCCTAGCTCAGCTGTCACTTGGAAACTCGCCGACCATGGCTGAGTCCAACGCCGCCGCGCCGGCGCTTCACACCAACATAGAGTCGGGCAATTTCGATGAGAAGGAGGCCCACCGCGCCCAAGATCCTGCTCCCGCTAAGACCACTAAGGCTGAGGAAGAGGATGATGAGGATATCGACGCTCTGATTGAGGATCTTGAATCTCAAGATGGCAACGCTTTCGATGATGAGGAGGAGGGTGAGGTCAATGTCGGCACTGGTCGCGTTGTACCTGAGGAGATGCTCCAGACTGACACCCGTGTCGGTCTTACTGAGGGTATGTGGTTCGCGACAATTGTCGCATGCGATTGTTTCGTGACACTGACTTCTTTCTGCAGCGGAGGTTACTAACCGTCGCCGCAAGTATGGTCTCAACCAGATGAAGGAGGAGAAGGAAAACCTGATCCTGAAGTTCTTCGTAAGTCGCAAGCATCACGCGTCGCTCTCAGATGTCCTTGGTTAACATGATCTGAAAGGGTTTCTTTATCGGTCCCATTCAATTCGTTATGGAGGCTGCCGCCGTTCTCGCTGCCGGTTTGGAAGACTGGGTCGATTTTGGTGTCATCTGTGCTCTTCTGCTCCTTAACGCCGCTGTCGGTTTCATTCAGGAATATCAGGCTGGTTCAATTGTCGACGAATTGAAGAAGACCCTTGCTCTTAAGGCCGTCGTTCTCCGTGATGGTACCCTCAAGGAGGTTGAGGCTCCCCAGGTTGTCCCTGGTGATATCCTCCAAGTTGAGGAGGTAAGTAATATCTGTTCAATCTGATTTGCGACATTTTATTAATCATGCATTTCAACAGGGTACCATCATTCCCGCCGATGGCCGTATCGTCACCGAGGACGCTTTCCTACAGGTCGACCAGTCTGCCATCACTGGTGAATCTCTCGCTGTCGACAAGCACAAGGGTGATCAATGTTTCGCTTCCTCCGCTGTCAAGCGTGGTGAGGCCTTCATGGTTGTCTCCGCCACTGGTGACAACACCTTCGTCGGTCGCGCTGCTGCTCTGGTCAACCAGGCCTCTGCCGGTACTGGTCACTTCACTGAAGTCCTCAACGGTATTGGTACTGTGCTACTGATTCTCGTCGTCTTCACTCTCTTGATTGTCTGGGTTTCTTCGTTCTACCGTTCTAACCCCATCGTCGACATTCTCCGTTTCACTCTTGCCATTACCATCGTCGGTGTCCCCGTCGGTCTCCCGGCTGTTGTCACCACCACCATGGCTGTCGGTGCTGCATACCTTGCTAAGAAGAAGGCTATTGTTCAGAAGCTGTCCGCCATTGAGTCTTTGGCCGGTGTGGAGATTCTCTGCTCTGACAAGACTGGTACCTTGACCAAGAACAAGCTCTCTCTCTCTGAACCCTTCACCGTCCAAGGCGTTGACCCTGAGGACCTTATGCTCACTGCCTGCCTTGCTGCCAGCCGCAAGAAGAAGGGTATGGATGCTATCGACAAGGCCTTCCTCAAGTCTCTCAAGTACTACCCCCGCGCCAAGGGTGTTCTATCTAAGTACATCGTCAAGGAGTTCTTCCCCTTCGATCCTGTCTCCAAGAAGGTTACCGCTGTTGTCGAGTCCCCTCAAGGTGAGCGCATTACCTGCGTCAAGGGTGCTCCTCTGTTCGTCCTGAAGACCGTCGAGGAAGACCACCCCATTCCCGATGAGATCGACCAGGCCTACAAGAACAAGGTTGCTGAATTCGCTACTCGTGGTTTCCGTTCTCTGGGTGTTGCCCGCAAGCGTGGTGAGGGTGCCTGGGAAATCCTCGGAATCATGCCCTGCTCGGACCCCCCTCGTCACGACACTGCCCGCACTATCAACGAAGCCAAGCGCCTTGGTCTCTCCATCAAGATGCTTACTGGTGACGCTGTCGGTATCGCTCGTGAAACTTCTCGTCAACTCGGTCTCGGCACCAACGTGTACAACGCTGAGCGTCTTGGTCTTGGTGGTGGCGGTGACATGCCCGGTTCTGAAGTCTATGACTTCGTTGAGGCTGCTGATGGTTTCGCTGAGGTCTTCCCCCAACACAAGTACAACGTCGTCGAGATCCTGCAACAGCGTGGCTACCTCGTTGCCATGACTGGTGACGGTGTCAACGATGCTCCCTCTTTGAAGAAGGCCGACACTGGTATTGCTGTCGAGGGTGCCTCTGACGCTGCCCGATCTGCTGCCGATATTGTCTTCTTGGCCCCTGGTCTTGGTGCTATCATTGATGCCCTTAAGACTTCCCGACAGATCTTCCACCGTATGTACGCCTACGTTGTCTACCGTATCGCCCTGTCTCTCCACTTGGAGATCTACCTTGGTCTGTGGATTGCCATCTTGAACCGATCGCTTAACATTGAGCTGGTCGTCTTCATTGCCATCTTCGCCGACGTTGCTACTCTTGCCATTGCCTACGACAACGCGCCTTACTCCATGAGCCCCGTCAAGTGGAACCTGCCCAAGCTCTGGGGTATGTCCGTCCTTCTCGGTGTTGTTCTGGCTGTCGGTACCTGGATCACTGTCACCACCATGTACGCCCAGGGTGAGAACGGTGGTATCGTCCAGAACAACGGTAACATGGATGAGGTTCTCTTCCTCGAGATCTCCCTCACTGAGAACTGGCTCATCTTCATCACCCGTGCCAACGGTCCTTTCTGGTCTTCCATCCCCTCGTGGCAACTTACCGGTGCCATCCTGCTCGTTGATATTCTTGCGACCTGCTTCACCATCTGGGGTTTCTTCGAGAATGGCGCCCTTACCCACATCGTCGCCGTTGTCCGTATCTGGATTTTCTCTTTTGGTGTCTTCTGCATCTTGGGTGGTATCTACTACATCCTACAAGACAGCGTTGGATTCGACAACCTTATGCATGGCAAGTCCCCCAAGGGCAGCCAGAAGCAGAGATCTCTCGAAGATTTCGGTAAGTCACCTTCGACAATTGCATCGTTTGTGGGGATGTTAGCTAACGTGTTTCATAGTCGTCTCTCTCCAGCGTGTCTCCACCCAACACGAGAAGTCCCAATAGAGGATTCCCGGATGAAACGTGCAGACCTCTATCTAAGTGGCTGTCGTATCCTGGGAAGACTCTTAATTGGTGTTACATACTCGCCCCCATTCGGTCTATAGATATACTCCGGACAGGCTTGGTTGTTCACTTCTTTTCCTTCTTGTAAACTGCAATACCACGGCGTATAGGCCTTCGGTTATGTCATACCCACGTCTCTTTTAGACTTAATAAGAATGAAAAAAATATTCAATACTTTTTGTTCGCCCGTGTGAATCTTGTACCTCCTACTCTTCGTAACCGAGTGTGGACTTTGTAATTACAGCTATGAAAATAATGCATTGAACTATTGGGAACATTTTTATCCAACATGGAATGGCTCACCATATACGTCATCTTTGCTTTCGTTACTCAGGCACTTCGGCTGTCGCTTGATAATTTGCGACTCGTAAAAATGCCATGGTGTGAGCGAAAAAAAATATTGAATACCTACCTAAGGTATTAGTAGTAGAGTTTTTGAGTTTTTATAACGACTACATTTTCTCTGTTTGCAACTAAATGTGTAATTCGTGTTGTTGCTTGGTACTCTCTTTTTTTGCACAGTTAACCCTCAAAAACTCTTGTCTGTTTTTATTTATGCCGACTTTTTTTTTTCTCCATCTCAGCCCACCTCTCCAAAAGTAAATCAACAAGCCGACAAGATGACGCCGACTGCGTTTCCAGGCTACTTCTGGGGTAAGTCCTATTGATACCGGCGCTCGTATGATGCTGATGCTCATTTTGTCGCTTTTTAGATGAGAAGAAACGCCGGTACTTCAAGGTCGAGAGAGGCGGAACTGCACCCACCGGCGCGGCTTGGTCTTCCGATAATGTTAAGAAACGTAAGCTGGAAGACGCGGCATCGGCCGAGGCGACTCGAAAGCTCAACCTGAATAAGAACCGGATTGTACGCTCCCGAGCTGTCAACCAGCTTCTCATGGGCGGATTCTTCGCGCGCGAGTGCGGTGAGACGGTTCGCGACCTTCCCGCTGCCGCTTTTGCCCAGGGCCTGGTCGATAAGGGCCAGATCCCGCTGGCGGACAATGTTAGGGAATCGAACACCAATGTCAAGCACATGCTTGTGGCCAGCAAGGATCACAGGGATGACATTTGCACCGCCTACGCAAGTGAGTTCTCTCTTTTCCTGGGGTGAAGCGCGTACGAACATAAGCTAACGCTGGTGCCTTCAAAGCTCTCGAAGAACGCGTCGTGTTGTCCACCTACATTCCTAGAGATGCTAAAAGTGGCAGGTGAGTAATATCTTCGATGTAGCATCTTCCCGAGGGTAGCAGGGAGAGATTTCGTTTTGCTGATCAAGGCTATGAGCAGAGTTCACACCCGGTTTCTCTCAAACCACATGGACATACCGACTGACCTGCGCCCCAACCGAGAGTTAAGCATACGTCAAATCGCGGGCATCACGTACAGCGAGAAGGCCCACCGCGTTCTTGTAGCGTCCCGAGCTCCTAGTTCCGACGTGTCTACCATGATGTTTGCCCCTAAGAGGACGAGCCCTGATGACACTAGACCGGCTTGGCTTATCGGATACGGTAAGCGAAGCAACCCTTCATTTATTTTCTCTTTCTTGCTTTTTCCACCTCAAATTTGGTGATAATGCTGACATGGACGTGAAATGCAGGTGGCACGACTTTGTACATGCACGTAAGAGCATACGGTAGCCACGCCTTTAACGACTATGCGGCCAACGTCGTGTGCGCAGCTCCCAGAGGCAACGAGTACGTGTTCATGGTTGGCTCAACCCGGGGTCTTCTGCACTGCGGTGTCGACATGTCAATGGGATGGTCGAGCCCTTGGGGCCCCCAACATTACTACGGCACACCGGACTCATTCCGCGACATCTTTGCCGTGGATTTCCAACCCCTGCACCCGGATGTCGTTCTGTTCGGTGGTCGTCCCGGACACTTATTCACCGGCGACTTGCGCGAGAAAGCCTACAAGTGGAATAAGCTGGACCTGCACAATGCAATCACGCACATCAAGCCTATTAACGAGCACCAGGTGCTGGTGTCGGGTCTGCGCAACATGCTGTCTGTGTACGACCTTCGCTACAACGCTCAGGTCAGGGGACGACGCACCGGCCTGCGTCCGGGAGGTGCGGGATTGATAACCCCCCTTTTCAAGGTAGATGAGTACAAGAATGCCGCGCACATCAACATCGGTCTAGACCTGGACAAGGCCTCGGGCGTGGTGGCCGCCGCCCACGACGACGGCAAAGTGGCACTGTACTCGGTGCGCAGCGGAAAGAGACTCCCGTCCCGGGACGTGGACAACATCCAGTCGCTCTACGGCGCCATCCATTGCCTGCAGTTCGAGCACTTCCCCGGTGACGCAATGCCCACCCTGTTCGTCGGCAAGCACAGCAACATCAGTGCGTACACGTTTGGTGTTGACAACCCGGAGGATGAGGCTTAACCGACAGGACGCAGAGTGAATGCATCTGTTCTTTTTTTTTGTACACCTCCTGCTCTTTTACTTCTCTTTTGTCTCTGTCCTTCCGAGAGTACATTTGGACTTTCCAGATCACACAGCACGGAGGACTCGAATACGATAACGACGAATGACGGCACGGCACGGCACGGGTAATAAGTTTGCATTGTCCAAAATTGGCATGGCATAGCCGATGGATGGCGGATTGGTTGCATCAGAAGGAACAAAATTGCATCGCAGAGGCGTTTTTGCTGTTTAAGATACCCATCGTGTTTTCACAACCAAAGAGTAGTCGCAATGGAATGCCCTATGGCGAAATTGCTCATGAATATTGCGCTCACGGATATATATATCCTTCCTTCTCTTTACGATGTGATAGTTCCCTCGTCTTCAACCTAGGAATATGGGCTACATAGTCCTATGTGAATGATGCTCCTGGATACCTTTTCGTGGTGACGATATGTGGTGGTACACCCTAAAGAGGCCTCCTATACCATTTACCTCTCTGCAAGCTTTTACGAGGCATGTAAAGATACACGAGAAAAGCCAACCATATCTTGGCAAGAAGAGAGGGAAAACTGTAGTAAGAAGGGATCCAGTTTCATACGGGGAAAACTACTGTCTTTTCTCCCGTGTACATTCAGCCTCTCATTGACGTCTTGATCTACCTGGTAGGTAGTCTAGACGATCCTTACACCCAAGAGGAGGCCCTTTTACTACCCGCACCTAATCATTTCCACCTTTCATGCTATATATCTGCTCTTCTACCTATCATTATACATGAACATACCAAATAACGACGTACCCCGTATATATACGTTCATCATGTACTTCTCCCGCCGGCCAGACCAGCGAATCGTGAGCCCCGTTGTCCCGTAGTATGTATATATAAGGTATATAGTCATCTCATCCGGCCTTCTCTCATCAGCCGCCGAAATCCTAGATCCGCCAGAGGTAGGTGCCAAGCCAAATCCCCCTTTTGTTTTTCCCCCTATACCAAGTAGAAAAAGCAGTCCTCCCCTACCCCTACCCCTACCCGCCGCTAAAATGCCCATCCACACACTCCCCATGCCCATGCCCATGCCCATGCCCATCCCCACAGCTCCCACCACCCGCACCACCTCCTCCCGTCCCCGTTCCCGTTCCCGTCTCCCCGCGCCCGTCCCTCTCCCTCTCCCTCTCCCTCCTGAGGTTATACGTGCCCCTGAGCCGCGGAAAAGCCTCGTCGAAGGCGTCGCCGAGGGTCCAGTTCTCGAGGCGGCGCAGGTGGCGCTCGAAGACGGGGTTGATGAGCAGGTCGGCACCGTCGGGGCTGCGCAGCAGGGCGTCGGTGGGCTCGTAGGGCCAGTTGAGGGAGACGGTGGTGGTGAAGGGGATGAAGAAGTGGTCGAAGAGGCACTCGGCGACGCCGTCCCCGCGCCCGCACCCGCGCGCCAGCGCCTCCCGCATCCGCGGGAACGGCAGGTGGTCGATCCACGCCGGGTGCGGCACCGCCAGCTGCGACGGCGTCGGCCGCGCGAAGGCCGGCAGCATCGCGAAGTTGTCCCGCGACGGGCAGACTTGCCACCGCATCACCAGGAACATGTACTAATTGGCATCCAACATGTCGTGTTAGCTTTTCTCTCTCTCTCTCTCTCTCTCTCTTGGTATCACAGAATTCGGTAGAGCGGCGTCGAGGAAGTGTTTCACTTTCGAGACGCTGCAAGACTCTAGAATACGAGGAATAAGATATGCCGACAGGACATGTTCTTTTTTTGTACTTACGTAGAGCACGGCCACGCGCTCCGGCAGCCCGCTGATGCCCGGGAAGGCCGCGAGGATGTCGGTGAACACCTTGGATAAGGGGTGCGAGAGCGCGCTGTTGGCCGGGTTCAGCAGCGACGAGACCGACGGGTACCGCGGCCCGACCACCTCCCGCGCCGGCACGCCCTCGGCCGCGCGCTGCCGCCGCTCGTGCAGGAAGTCCAGCAGCAGGTTGTCCAGCGGGCACGTCGGCGGGCCGTTCTGGATCGGCGCCGCGTTGCCGACCCACGCGGCCTCGGGGCTCTGCCGCGGCACGTCCCGCGGCGCGTACTCGATGCGTTGCTGCTGCTGCTGCTGCTGCTGCGCGAACGAGGGCGCGGCGGCGTTCCAGTCGTGCTTCATGGGCAGGTGCTGGAAGTCGGGCGTGTCCTGGGCGCCGTCGGCGCCCGTCTGCATCCTGCTGACGCGCTGGGAGGGGTCCAGCAGGAAGTCGAGCTTCAGCTGCTCGCCGGCGCCCAGGTCCAGGTTGTGGAGCAGCTCGTGCCGCTGCTGGCTCAGGAGCTTGACCTGCGCGAAGCTCGGGCTCGGCTGCTGGCTCGGCCCCTGCGACGGCTGCTGCCACGACGTGTCCGTTGCTGCTGCCGCGGAGGCGGGCGAGGCCGCGCTCGCCGGTGTCGAGGCGTTGTAGGTAGCGATCGTGGGGGCCGAGGGCGACCGCTGTGCTGTTGTGTGGATTGGCGTGAAACTCGGGAAGGGTGATGATGTGAAGGCTCCTTCGACTAAGACGTATTTCCCGTCAGCCCGCTACCCAATTTCTATCGTATAGTAGGCCAGGATAAGGGGCTCTGTTAAAGTATGGCTACGGGCGCATGTGCTTCACTCGGACCGTAACTCATGAACTGACCTTGCTGGTTGGATAGTATGGGCTGTATCAAGGACATGATAGAGGCCAGTCGGTTCTTGATCTCGGCATTCTCGGCCTCCACGGCCTCCTTGGCTCGTATGACGGCCTGGAGTTCTTGGTACGGCTGCTGGGAGGTTAACTCGCGTATCTGCCTCTCGAGATTCTCGATCTGGTTCTTGGTACGCTCGCGGATGGCCCGCTGCGCTTCCCGGTCTACCGGCGAGCAATTAGATGGTCAGCTAGGGACTAAGAATCATGGTGTTATGGTTACAGTGCAGAGTACGTAGAGCTTGTAACTGCGACGGACGAGTATGGACATAGTTAATGCAGTAAGGCTTATGAAGACAACTAAGTGTGAATATGCACGGTGAAGAGCTCGGGGCTTAAGGCTGAGGCTAAGGCTAAGACATGGAGGTATACCATTGGCTCTCTTCTTGGCAAGCTGCTCGGGGGTCAGGTTCGCCACGCCCCTCGAGCTGGGACCGGTGCGGCGCTTCTTAGCCCGCTGGTCCTCGTGGCCGTCGTCCTCGACGCGGTCGCGATCGCGGTCGCGGCCGGGCTGTGATGAGCCGTTGGAGTCGGGAGACTGGTCATTGTGGGGGCTCCCGGCCGGCCCCTTGCTGCTCTCGGCGGAAGGATTCCCGTTGCTAGGGCTGTGCGAGGTGGCGGCAGTGCTATTGCTATTGGTGCGTACAGTGGAGGTGGAGGAAGAAGCGGGACGGTCGGTGGCCGAGGGGAAAAAGGAGGCGGGACCTGGGGCGGATGGCGGGGGCATGGAATATGCAGAGGTTATGCCTGATAGGGATGTCGGATGTTGTCCTACGTGCGGTAATTGGTTTGGAAATTATGGAAAGGATAGGATAGGAATGGTTGGGGAGGACTGCTGCCGCTGCCGTAGTACATTGGGTCGTGTATCACGTATCAATCGCCTTCAAATTGTCAGCCGCTGATGCGTCCAATTCTAACTCGTCCAGTCTTGGTAAGATCTTCCATGTCGGACCGTCCGGCTAGCGGATCCGACTCCCCTTTATGGGCTGGTGGACCTGTGAGGCTTACCGACATGATTCATTGAAGTCGACTTGCTGTAACAAGTTAGCATTAAATTCGAGTCGGCGAATAACCGAGGCGAGCTACAATCGGCCCAGGCCCGTGCCGACATATGTTTTGATTGGCTCAAGCCCGAGCTTCATTCAGCTGCTAACTACCTAGCTCTGAGCTCGAGCTTCATAGCTCCCTTATCACGTTCATTCCTGGTAGTCATCGCCAGATCGCCTGTCAACTACATAATGTATGGCATGTAGGTATCCTAGAACAGATCATACTCCGTCAATGATCATAGCTACATCTGCGTTATGCTATGTGTGTGCTTGTACTGTCGCTCGACTATATAGTCGTGTCTTTGTCTTAGTCAGGTCGCTTGTCCGTCCTTCATGAGGAGAATAGGCCCGTTGTCCATCTTTATTAATGCCAGATACTACCCCAACCATGCCATTCGATGTTCTTTCTCTAGACCAGCTCTCTCACTTCTTTGACTACTATTACACTGTTCTCTTCGAACTAGTCCGCAGAAGCCCTAGCAAGAGCCTCGTGTAGATGAGGCGGAAAACGGTATCGCAGCTGGCTGGTGTATGTCGTCAGGTCTAAGCTGATCTGCTTCAAGTTGTCGCACATGATCCGCCTCGTGCCTTCGTTGCCACTGAATTGCCCGCTCGTAAGCCGGTCCCTCTGTTGGATACAGCAAGTTATCGTCCACATGAGCAAGTTTGGCACGTTGATAGCCACTGTCTGCGACAAGCCTGAAAACGTGGCCGCGTACTGTCGGATCCGAGCCGGGTCGCCACCAGCATCCAGAGGTAGGATCTCTAGCGCACGTATCCGCTATGTAACTCGTCAGTGCTGCTTAATACTTCCAAAACCGGAGGGAGAAAAAAAACTTACGTCTAGAGCCTCTGGCCACCGCTCACCCGCAACCAAACTTTTAATCTCGCTCAGCTGTAAGAGGATCGAGCATGCGACGCGGTTCTGTTCTTCGATCTTGGTGTAGAACATGGCGTCCTTCTCGTACATGGACATCATCGTTACGGCCAGTTGTATGGGGTCGTCGATGGACGCCAGACTCAAGCTGCTGCCAGGCTGGGCTTCGGGATCCTTGCCGTCCGATCGGGGCTTAACCGGCATCAAACGCATGGGATCCTCGCCAATCTCCAGCGAGATAGCTTCGCTCAGCGCCCGACTCACTATGCTCACTACACTATCGTAGTCACTAGCTAGATGATACAATAGCACTGCATCTGTGGTTCGGCCGTTGTCGTCGGCGAACCGCGCTGCCTGTAGCGTGACTGTCTTGACGAAATCATCTTCCTCCCGAAGTCCTATAAGCGAGGCCCGTTGTTCGACAAGACCGAGGATGCGGTGCCCATCTGGTCTGATATCACCAATCAGCTTACTGAACTCTCTGCTCTCCAAGATGAGTTCTCGCAGAGCAACGTAGCATAACTCTGCTTGTTGTCGTCCTGCCTCGCCGCCTAGGTCGGCATTGAGACAGATTAGTGTTAGATAATCGACAGCTGCGGCAACATTGGCGGCACGGAAGTCGCGCGTGTAGTATCCCAGCATTCGTCCGAAGCTCAATTGCGGCCTTGAGCGGGTATCATGGGATAGAAGAGAGTCCGTCGTAGTCCAGGGGTCGGCGGGACGAAGGAGGCCATAGTACTCAAGAGCGATGGCGAAGTGGATAGCATCAACGTAAGAGAAGGCATATAGATACGCGATAGCTTGCTCAAACATGCCCGAGAGAATCTGCAGGAAGAAGAACATGCCAAAGGAACCGTTGTCGTCCTCGCTGGGTGACTTCGGGAAGTGCTTGAGGCCAATGTCCCTGATGCTGGCCCGCAGGTCCTGCAATCCGTACGACTCAGCCGCTACCTCGGTCGCCTTGTCATTTTCACGAGCGAGATTAAATTGAAGCCATATCCAGTCGTCGATCTCGGTGTTCAGGTTGTCGAGATTGCGGTTACTGACGGCGCAGCGTCCGACGATCTTGTAGCAGGCCATACGGTACGGGTCGATGGAGTTCTCTGGCGCATTGCGGAAGCGTTGGTTGAACTCGTTATTACAGCGTTCTTGTAGCTGCCGTCTCAACCGCCTGTCAGGGCTACTGACATATTCGAGAAGGTAGGATGCAAAGGTGCGGTCTATGCTTCGGAAGGTAGTTGACTGGGTCTTCACATAATCTGCCGCCTCGGCGATCTTCCCGGACCGCAGCAGGTAGAATACGATAGCCCAGACGAACTCTCCATCGACCTGCTGAAGGGCGGTGTTGTCTGGTACTAGATCCTTTCGCGCATGTCGTAATCGAACATATGCTTTGATCTTATTAATAACATCCGGACGACCACCCAAGTTCGCCTCTCGCGGGAATTTGGCGATGATGCTTTCGACCTCGTCGAAGAACTTCTTTTCGAGGAAAGCATTTGCGCCATGTAGGATCCTCTTCCGCATCTCCAGCGAAGCAGGGGACTTCTCATTAGGGTCCAAATATTGATTCTTGAATTGGCGCTCTCTTGCTGTAGCATCGCCCGCAAAAGTCTCCGCGTCTGGATTCTCCCCTACGATAGCTATGGCAGCCTGGTAAGCATCACCAAGGGAATGAGCGTGCCCATCAGTCGAATCCTGTGCCACCTTCGAAAGCCTGTGTAAAATCGGATATGGTTCCTTTGCGATCCGAGCAAGATTGAGCTCTCGTATCTCGCCAGCAAGCACAGCCTGCTTGTCTCGAAGGTATCGATCGTCGATGGACGCGGCACCATTCAGAGCACCCGTGCTTCTTGTCGTATCCTGCACATCGGTGAATTCGGGCTCGTGTGCACCAATCTTGCTCGGTGTGCCAATGACCGACTTCTGGAGATTGGAACGGCCGAAAGTGCTGGCCTTGATGCCTGGCGCCGGTGATCGCGATGCCTTGGCCGTTCGTCGCGACCGGCCAAAGCCTGCTTGCGACTCCCTGCCAGGTGCTCCGGATGCCCCTTCCGCAGATCCATCATCCGTCTTAATGCCAAAGTGCTCGTAGATGCGCTTTCTCTGCGCCTCCCACTCCATCGTGATGTTGTCTTCAAGAAAGTTATCAAAGTCTCTAGCCGATCTTTCTAAGCCATCAGCAATCATGCTCAGGGTCGTCTTGGCCTGGAGGTTGGACAGATAGGCGTCGACATCGATGTCCGCAGTGGCGTGGGCAGACGCAGGGCGCTCGACACGGCTTCCTATCCGAACGTCGAACTCGTTCAGGTCTCTGACTGCCGCGGCTGGCTCAACACCGGATGCCGCCAAGATATACCGAGCTCTATCTTGTTGTAGAGGGCCTGTTTGCGGGCCTAGTTTCCGAAGGCGCTGGCGGAGGTCGCCCAAGCCAAGGTGAAGGCTGGGAAGATCTTCGAGCGGGGACTGTTCGCTAGCTTGCTTCTTGCTCTTCGAGAGTAGGGTGTCGAAGTAACCGGTCGTATTGCCCTGCGGCAGCGCGGTGGTGTTGTTGTTGGCTTGACTAGCGCCCAAGATGGATGCTCCTAGAGGCTGGTTGTTTGTCGTAGAAAATCCCAGGTAACGGTGGCTAGCAGCAGGCTGGGTCTGCGTTGTAGTGCTAAACATGCCTCCGGGTTGCGTTTGCTGATTGTTGGTAGTCGACTGAAATAGACCTCGCGTTTGAGGCTGCTGGGTATTTGCAGGTGCTGCGCCGGATAGGCTTGAAAAGAGTTGCGGCGTCTGGGCAGAAGAGGCCTGCGCGAATGGGTTGCTAGACTGAGATGGTTGGGCTGTGGATGCGGCGCCTGGCAGGCCAGAAAATGGGGAAGGTTGCGATGGTTGTGTTGGATTGGAAGACAAGCTGTCACGACCGCCAATTTGTGGGCGTCCAAACGGTGAAGTAGTCGATTGGGCAGGCTGGCCAGATGCTGCATTAGCTGCACTGTTTCCAAACAAACTGCTCCCCTGCCCCGCGGGTTTTCCGAACAGCGACATCTTGGAAATGAGGGAATGATAGGTCAGTCAAGAGTCACGAGGAGGTGATACGGATTGCTGCAGGCAGCAGGAAAGAAAATTACCCAGATGAGTGGGCGGATTTTATTTTTTTGAGATGCTGGAAATTTCAATGCGAGGCTGAAAAAAACAATCAACAAGGCAGGCACAGGCACGTTGCGGGTAGCTTAGCTTGTGCACAGACCAATTCGCGTCTTACTAGGTACATCCCGTGTCTTTGTAGGATATTTGTAGGATATCTTGAAGTTCCACTACATTCTTTACCAAAATACACTTACATGAATCCTCCTTTTTATTGTCTAATCTTCCTCATAACTTTAGCACATGCAAACAACATGGCATGATTCGGGATCAAACATGATTCTAATTCATTGCTTAAATGTATTACTTAACAGAAAACAAAGATGAACATCTCCAACACCACCGTTACAGATGTCCATTCTATATGGGGGTACTCCATGCCTGCAAATATTCTTCAGCTCTACGCCATTGCCATTGCCATAGCCATTGCCTGTCCTTAATCCATCCCGCTGTCCGATACGCATTAGTCGCTACCAAACAATCATCACACCTTTTTATTCTCCATTCACCTGGCCATTTGTGTGGCCGTTTACCTGGTTCCATGAACCGATAGCCGCGTCCACCTTGGAGCGGTATGCGCGCTGGGTCCGGGCTTGCTCTAGGAACACTTCGTACTTGGCATGGAAGAGCTTCTTCTCGCTAACGTTGGTGCCGGGCTTAACAAGCCGACCAGGCTTGCTCATTCGGTCCATGATACTCCAAAGGTTCTCTGTTTCGCCCTTAGCATCAGCGCTCGCTGCCTTGGCGCCAAGCATAGCTGCTCCGTGCACCACAGCCGCGTGTACGTAGCGAGGAATTAGCACCGGAATTTCGCAGACCGTCGCGAAAAGATCCATGAGCATGTCGTTTTGGCACTGGCTGCCAGACATGAAGATGGTCTTGATGTTGTGGCCTGACGTGTTCATGGCCTCGATGATTTGCCTCGTTTGTAAGGCGATGAACTCCATTGTGGCGTAGTAATAGAGCGCGAGGCCGTCCACGCTAGAGTCCGAGCTCAGTCCGATCACCGAACCTTTCATGTTAGGGTCTGCAATAGGTGACCGGTTTCCCCAGAAGTCACCGTAGAAGAAAAAGTGTCGGGCGAGGTAGGACACGGTCGGTGCGCCAGCCTTCTCAGCCATTTCCCTGAGGTGACCGTTCATGTAGTCGTATATGTTCATGTGCATAGCCTCCGCAAGAGGTAGTACTTCTTTGTGTGCCGGGTGTGTTTCTAGGACATGACGCAGGAGCTCACCCGTAGCCGATTGACCACCCTCTGCCAGCCAATAGCCAGGCAGGAGTACGTCACGGTAGGGTCCCCATACGCCATTTACGAACACGGGATTCTCAGACATGGCAAGATGACAGGTTGACGTGCCAGCTACGGCAGCTAGACGAGTGGAGGCCTGGGCAACGTCGTTTGCGGGGTGAGTCTCATCGGCATGGCCATACTCAGTGTCGACCTTAGCTCCTACAGTGCCAACCCAACCAGCATAAGCGTCGATGACACCGCTGCCTACCGCAATGCCCGCTGGCAGACCTAGCTGTTTGCTGGCATGTTCGGATAGCTGACCAACAAGCTCTCCTGCGCTGAAGTAACTGCCGTTCTAAAATAGGAATTAGCTCGATAGCTCAATGCATATTGTGAACAAAAATTAATGCAATTGAGAACTCACCACACCGTTTACACCACCCATGCGCCTGAAGTTGTCTTTGGCGAGATCCTCTAGTCCGATCTCCTCGAAGAAGTCTTCTTGCCAGCCTTTCTCGCTTCCATCTACGCCTATGGGGACGTATCCCTGCTTGCAGACAGTACTGCAGAAGCTTCGGTTCTCATTGCCAGTTGCAATGTGCGTCAGGGCGTCCGATAGGTCGTAGAACTTGCAGCGGTCGAAGAGATCTTTGGGCATGTTGTTCTTTAGCCATAGCACCTTGGGTATCTCCATCTCAATGCTCATCTTGCCGCCAACGTAGCGCAGTAGGTTGTGGCCAGTAGCATTGATCTTGTCCGTCTCCTCGACGGGACGGTGGTCCAGCCATAGGATAACGTTGCGGTCATTGCCATCGTTCTCGAATTCGGGACCGGTGACGGAGACGGGTTGGTCTTCGTCTTCGGAGAAGACAGCTAGGGAGCAAGTGGCATCGAAGCCTATGCCCTTGATGTGGGATACATCGATTCCGGATTGGTGGACAACGCGCTGTACGCAATGGCAGATACAATGCCAGATGTCCGTGGTGGATTGTTCCTAGATGCTTTTGTAAGTTTTCAAGCTGCATTGACCGAGACAAAGGATAGACAAAGAGACAGGAGGGGAAGGTAGCTAGAATAAAGAACTCACATAGTAACCTTGCTGGGGCTGCCATAGCTTGATAGCTTCCGAAGCAAGCGCCTTAATATCTCCGGAGGAGTCTATCAAACAGGCACGGGCAGAGCCGGTACCGACGTCAATACCAATATAATGGTCCTGCATGGTGCTGGTGTCAATCAAGGAGGTTCAAGGAGCTGCATAGGAAGAGAAAGAATAGGTGGTATGATTCGTGTACATATGTAGGAGTCTTAGACGCACGTTGTTTTCGAAATGGATTACGTTCCGGGTACTAAATAGCTCTTTGTTAGCCAAGCTGTCAGTTGCACAAGTTGCACACACGACGGTTCGGCAGGCAACACGGCGTCAGGGATTGGACTAACTCCATCGTGGGGGAAGTATTTGGCCTCAAGTCAGCCACCAAACGGTCGAGAACAAGTGAATAAAGTTATTAATCACAGCAGGAAAGTTTCACCCGTCCAATGGCGTGTATCACCACTGTTGTACAGACGGTCTATTTTTTACTCTGAGGCTTTTCCAAGGCTTCCGATTGCGTGGATGGGAATAATAGATTTTGTGTAAGCTTAATACAAGGAAGAGAGAGATCAAGAGACGAGAGATTAAAAATCGGTTCATGCAGGACACGAGATAAATCCGTTGGAGGCAAAGAAAAAAAAATTATAAAAAGGGTCTACGGTCTGTCGGTCTCGTCACAGTCTACCAGTCTACCTATCGTGACTGCTCCCCTAAGCCATACCAAGGAGCTTCCCCCCAATGCTACCCCCGGCAGCCCCGTTCGCACCCCTCCAATGCTACCCTGGTACCCTCCTTCACCCCCCTCCAGAAGGGTCTACAACTTTAATGGAGGGTAGCCCTGGCACGCCTGGCATGCCTGGACCTTAGAGCCAGCAGAACACCGACAGGGCTGGACAGGTGCTAATCCTACCCATTTGCAGGATACACAGCAGTACGGTAGTGTCGTCACAAGGTGGGGTATGTGGAGACAAGACCAGCGGATTCCCCGCCAATCTTTACCCTAACGCAGCGAAACCAGCGAAACTGGCGAGCTCTTCCTTGTCATTGTACCCTCCGCACCGGTCAAAGTCAAGACCCCAAAGTATCTCCCCGTACCCCGTACCTGTCAGCTTCTAACCTCCTGCTCCGACCGCTAATAGGCATCGTGACTTTTTGTTGGGTTACAAACGAAGTCACTTCGCTCCACAAAACTCGGCGAGTGCGGCATTGCAACGAAAAAAAAAAGAGGTCAGTCCAGAATAAAAATTTCAATGAGTTGGAGGATGGGATTGGCATTGGCGTTGTCGTTGGCGTTGACATTGGCATTAGTTGGCATAACTTACAAACTTCTTTCTCAGTAAGTTGTTCTAAGCGAAGTCCACATTTTACAGCAGTACCACGGACAGGGTTTGCCGGGTCTATCTTGGGGTGTGATGTGCGTCCACCGCCTACTTGGCTCCCGGGCCTCTGCAGTAATGAAGTCCGGTATTAGGAGGATTGTCACGATGATCTATGGTGTGGCAAGACCGCCACTCCGCTAGTTCTCGTCCGTTCGTAGGAGCATTTTGCTGCGTCTTGGTTCGTCAGACCCCCTCCGCAGCAAAACGACGATCAGCCCATCGTGAGTATCCTTGACTTTTTAAAGCCGCACCTCCGAAAAGTCCCCCAGGCTGCCAGGGCAAATGTTGTTTCGGCAGAGACAAACAGAAATAGAAATGAATTGGAAATCGTAAGCAGACCGGTCTGACTTGGGTATATCTACGCGAACAACTCCCATTTCCGGGCTATAAAGCAGATTTTTACCTAACCTAAGCCCAAGTCGCACACTCCGATGCCGATGCCCCGAACGCCTGAGTAATCACGCGTGTAACCATCGTGAAAGTTGTCAACCGCATCATAATGCCATCACCTCCGTGGGGTGAGCCGGTGCATCTTTCCGCCTCTCCCCTATGGCCACCCGTCGTCGTAGTAGTTCTACAACCACTCTCCGTGCAACTCCCGATCGTCCGTTCATTATTGATTAATCTGTATCTTCCGGCTGATCCTCGACGAGTATTACCACCGTCAAGGTTGCCGCATAAGCCTCTCGGACGGCACATGCCATGCTGTGCTGCATTAGCCATCAATCCATCCGCCATCGTGGTGCAACGGAACAACTCACCAGGTCTTACCAACGTCTGCTACTACTGCACTGAATCCCCAATGGGAACACCACGCCCGTGCCAAGACCTCATTATCGCTATTGCCAAATGCCTCGATTACTAGCACTCTTTCTTCGTCGTCCCCCTCCACGATGGGTTTCGCTGGCTTGCTTCCGCCGACTGGTGTTGAGTGGGAACTCCTTACCCTGCCGCTTGGCTTGCCCCAGTCCAGAATATTTATTACATCGTCAACTTTGCGTGTAGTATAGACGTAATCAAAGAATAGAGGATGTGGTCCGTCAGAGCATGGCCATGCATTAATGAACGAAACGTCAAACGTAAGGCGAAGCGGCCACGACACACCATCGATAGCAAACTGTATCGAAGCATCAAACCACTTTGGACCGGAATCTTGCTTATCGCCGACTGCCTTGAGATTGACTTGCTCAATTCGTACCGTATCAATGATATCGTCCACATCCGGCGTGAGCAGTTCGTAATCTGACACAGGGTAGACTTGCGCTGGTGGTCCTAAGGGGTCTGACCTATCGCTCATTGATGTCACGTCTTCTGGTGTCAGGAAGTGCTCCCGCGGCCTTCTTGAGCGGATGCGGGCAATCTGGGAACGCCCTAGATCTATCGTTGGCCGAGCCGGACCAACCCAACCAGCGGCCTCAAGACAGGTTGGTGCAAGCACTTTGCCAACTATGCAACTCGACGACCAGTACGTGTAGCTGTTGCGGTACTGAAAACCACAGTGAGGGTGAAGATGCGTGAGCAAGGCGAGGTTATCTGTCGCCTTGTCTGGGTCGATATCGATCAAAGAGTTCATAATAAGGAAAGGGAACGTGGGCTGCGATATAATTAACAGATCTGTAACACCGGTATGAATGGTAGGAACTTACCCCAGGCAGGACCAGACCACTGAAGAAAGCCAGCGCGTGGGAACTGACCGTTATCAGAGCCCCCTCTGCGTCTCTCTGCTTCAATTCCTCTATTGTCTCGGTGAGGTTCGGCCACTTCATCATTTGAGCGAATCTCTTCAACATCTTAATCTGTCTCTTCTTTAATTTGAATCGTAGTTTAACTTGCTCCGCCGTCTCGCCATATGCTTCAACACGAACGAAGTCCCTCCATCGTCTCGCAAGGGCCAGGTTCCACTGAATCTTGGGTGGTATCTGCGCCATGAGCCTCTCCTTTGCCCAATCGGTGTGGAGTCTTGAATTGATTCGCAATTCTAGTTCGAGGCTCAAGAGCAACTGGTAGAAGAACTTGTGGTATTTTTCCTGGTTTTCGGGACTTGTATCGTAGATAAATTTTGTGGCGACTTGATTCTTCGGATTCGAGAAGTCGATCCAGTCAGGACTTGACAGGCACATAACCAGATCCGTAATCTGGCGTTCCATAGTCTTGTGCGGGCTGAATACCTTGTCGGGGTCTCGTAGAAACCGCTTGTATAAGCGGTATAGTAGTTCCTCGTTGTCATCTTCTAGGCCGCCTTCTAAATCCTTGAGTCGATCGAAAATTTGCACCAAGTCGACTTCTCTAGGCGCCATGCCAGGGTCGCGGAGTCCAATCAAGGGCGGGATCGCGCTGAAAGAACTTGCCCAGCGATTCAGAGTAATGGTACCTGGCCGGGCTCCGAAACCAAATGCAAGGCTCGGTTGCTCGAGAGTCTCCCAGGGGTAATTCGGCGGACCAGAGCCTTGGATTCTCAAGGTTGTTAGCTGCGTCATTGCATTATGCTGGTTAACGGCGTCGTTGTCGTCACCGTGATTGCCTGCGGTTGTTGTATACAAGCCGTAGTAGTGGTCAGAAGCGTGAGGGATAGGACGCTTGTGTCCTTTGTGCGCTGGGACGCCTCTCGAGATGAGTTCCATCGCATGACCAAGTGTGAGCTCTTCCTTGCTAGAGACGCCAGACGGGGGCCATTCGGACAAGGGTGCAGGCTCATACTTGTGGCCGTTCAGCTGTTCCCTACCCTTACCCTTTGAGTCACGGGGATCCGGACGACGAGGCCGTCTACGGGAGGAGGAAGGATCAGGTCTCTCAGACTGCCTTCTCCGTGAAGGTGCATCTCCGTCGCTGACCTTTCTCCGAAGCGGCGGGTCCTTTTCCTGTGCAATGTTGTGAGTAAATGCCGGGGGTTTTGTAGTAAGATTGGGCAGAGATGAAATACATACCAGTTTACCGCTCCCTTGGGCGTTACTGAGCCTGCGCATCAAACCTTTCCAAAGCCCTTTCTTTGGTTCAGACATGGTTGCGTTGACGAATAGTGTTGCTATAGTATAAAGGCAGTGGATTAAGTAGGAAGTCAAGTATCGAAATATGGGAGAGATATCTCGATGCTCCTCTTAATCATTATCGACGTTGGGCCTGACGATGGAGGTACGCGTCAGTCGTGTGGCTGCGCAACCGAGGAATCGAGAAAGAAGAGCTGAATACCAAACAAGACAATTGATTTAGACGTAACTTGGCACTCGAATATTGTGCTGAGTACAATCTATTGTCTCAGGTAACGATGGTTATTGTGGGAATTATGTGATTTAATAAGAATTCGGTAGAAGCCATAACAAAAGAAATATTTACAGATTCAGTTATTTTTAGGTACTACCTACGAGGTAGTTTGTAGACATTAGACGCGCTGAAAAAACAGGAAGCTGCAGGTGTGTCATAAGCTGTATGCTGTATGCTGTATGCCATATGCAGCATATGCACAATTCCATCCAGCCTCGATGTACTGCTGCATCGTGCTGAAACAGGGCATCGCATTGGATAAAAAAGAAAGCAGCCATTCACGAAACACCCTGTGTCAGTTTAGCTACAGATGTAAAGAAGTCGGCTGCTTATAAGCCCCGCCATTGGTGAGATACACTTATACAGCAAATCACTTATACAACAAATTTGAACCACATGCTGGCAGTTTACAACTTGCACGACGTGTTTGCGACGCAGCGTTTTTTAACAGTTCCCTTTCGATGAGACGAATCACGCTAGGTATGCTACATGGACTATTTGCCACTTGTGTCCTCGATAACCTATGAACAGCTGTTCTCCAGGACCTCATCCAAGCCGCGTAGAACAAACAGATTTGGTACATGTACATATAATTCCCCTCGACAATAGGGATAAACTCTACTACGGTTTGCTTTCTCTATCCTATACCAGTTCGCCTATACCAGCTCGCCAACAAACGTAGCCTCGGTCTCGTTGACAAACAGTTCGCTATCCATTTTTGCAAACGCCGCCCGGTACTACACGACAGTCAGCATCCGCCTCGAGAGGGCCAGGGAGATACAGGATCAACTCACCGAAAACACAAAATTCAGTATTAGCGCCAGCATCAGCGCCGCGCTGACCGCGAGTGGACCAAGCATGTTATCGAAATCCTTGCCGCTGCGCTCGACGATCATGTCGCGACGTTTGCGAAGCATCCCGTACCCCCACGCGCCCGCCATGATGGCGATAACGACATACGCGATGCCCATGCACTCGGCGAGGAAGTTCTCCCCCGCCGCCGTGTATAGACTAATGGCTAAGCTGCCTAGCAGGATGCAGATATGCTGCCACTTGAGGAACGTCCGCTCGTTGGCAAGCCACACCTTGGGCTCGACCTGTAGTGGTCCCGCATTTTTTAGCCATACCTCCGGCTTCGTCACGCCCTTCGGCAGCTGCTCCCGCTGCCGTTTCGCCCGCGAGTACCGCGACAGCGAAAATCCCGGGAAGACGGATGAGAGGGTTCCGTAGCCTCGCTGCCGCGTAGAGCCGTCGTCGACGTCTTCTTCGCCGGGGCGGTTTACGGTAGTCGGAGGCGCCGAGGCTCTGGCTTCTCTGGCTTCTCTAGCGGCTCGCTCCGACAGGTAAGACTTGCCAACGGGCGAGCTCGTCGCTGGCTTATAGGAGCCCATCTTGGCGGCGGCGGCGCCACCGAGGAAGCTCCCCACCACCATGGCGTCTTCCGCCTGCTGGGCTTTTCGCTGCTCCTCCGCGTCATGTGCCATCTGCGGGTCTTTCCGGATATCCGTCTCAAGATCGCTGAGCCACAGAGGTAAGCTGTTGACGTAGTCCTCGAAGAGCGACGCGACGCCGTGCACAAACTTGGAGAACCTCGGGGCTGCGTGGACAAGATGAGAAACCATCAAATCTTCTATCCACCTTGGCTGCTTGCGTCCGTCTTCCTCCTTGAGTTTGATCTCGAGAAGCGCATAGGGGAATCTCGATACCTCGCTCTGGTTGATATTCTTGAACGGATAAGACATGTTGCCATTGTCGATATCCCGCCGGTGCCATTCCACGGGATCGCGGCATGGTCGATCTCGGTCCAAAGTGTCCTCGCGTATAAAGGCGATATTCGTGTCGATGGAAATCCGTACACGATCATCCGAGGGTTTCTGGAAGGCCGTACGGGTGTAATTGGCCCGCATGACGGGCTCGAACTTGGCCTTGACGATAAAATCTTGGATTTCCTCCACAGTAGTCTTGAAAGAGTCGATCGCTTCCGTCGTCTGGCCTTGCCTTTCCATCTTCTGCACTGTCTTTTCCATATTGTATTCCCCATCGATGAATTGCTTGATATACTTGTCTTTGATGTGAAACTTCTTCTCTTCGCTGAGGCCATTCTCGTGTACTATCTTCTGTTCGAGAACAATGTCCGACTTGGAGTCTAGTTTTCCGTACCAGCGCAGCCTCAAAGAGGATGCGTCGACCTGGCGGTCTACCTTCCTGCCGTATAATTGGAACTTGGAGTTGTCGAAGTACAGTGACGTGATTTTGGGGTCTTCGTTGCCGTCGGGTTCTTTCCCGGCTTGTTGGGTATAGACAAGAGCAGGCAAATGTCGCAGGATGGCGGTCTTAACTTCGAGGAGGTTGTCTAGATGTATCCAAACTACCAGCATCCTATTAGCTTGAACAGAGTTGCAATGATATTGGAAGCTTACATTTGTGTGCAGTGTAACGTTCCCCATTATGTACCTCCTGTTGGTTTTCCAAGTTAAGATCCAATGGCTGGTATTGTTCCCCTTCGTCCAGGTTCTGATTGATAGCATAGTACATCAAAGATAACTTGGTAAGGAGGGGAGAGTATGCCTGTTCCGAGTTGAAGCCTCGTTCGGCCAAGCTGACTCTCATCATGGGTCGGACCTTGTATCGATCGCCACGCTTACGGTCGTGCTTCTTAGCTATCTTGAGGAAGCCGGTGTAGTTAGCACTGCTGTATTTCTTGAGCTCCTTGACCTCGTTGGTGATAGTGTCGAGCTCGCCCTTGAGCTCCTTGAGGCGGGCCGTAGTAATGTCGCTCTTGGGCTTCTCCTCAGAGGGGGCCATATCCTTCAGCTTGTCGAAAGCGGTCTCGGCTCGCTCCTTCAAGCTGCTAACCATATTGTCCTGAAACTGGGCGACCTTCTCGAGCTGGACATTGAATATCTCGTCACAAAAGCGATTCTCGTCGTCCTCGGTCCACGGCACGTCTTCGTCATCTCTCATATCCTCTCGCAACATGCTCTTTAGCTTCGAGTAGTCTATGTATTCGTCCTTCCATGGCGGGTATATAGACTCGCGAAGAGTCTTGCCAAAGCGCATTATCTACGGGATGGCCGCTAGGCTAGAGCTCGTTCTTTGGAAGGGTTAGGAGGATCAATCGTCTCGTAGATGGGCTTCTGCTGTCGCTCGTACAGTAGCACGTGAGCAGATTTCTAAGATAATACCGGCATTAGTAAGGAACTGAAGATGAGTAGAATATACAAGAAATGTAGAGTATATCAAGACACGACCCAACGTGAAAATAAAGGCTGTTGTGACCAGATGCAAGATGTTTGTAGAGAGATTTATGGTATCTACTAAGGTTTATTTAGGAAGCTCTCTTCGCACAGTACAAATAAGCAAATCTGCGCTTCTTTCGTCAGCTTTACCGGCGGGGCACGGGCTTAGCCTGGCAGCGTGGCCAGAGCTAAACCGGGGCTGCCAGGTTCTTCGGAAAGCCCCATATATTACTCTTTTCATCAGTCTAGCTAACTTAGCTTCAGATCGTTCAGTCCGTCAACCACAACAGTGTTATAGTTACCAACGGGGTCGGATGCTCTTGCAACGTGCTTTCAGACTATCAAGATTCAAACGGCTCGAACAACACTAGAAAAATCTGCCCGCGATAGCTAGACCGAGAGTTTCTTCCTCGCTAAGAGTAGACTAGCCTACATTATGATGAGACAAACACTCACTTTTGATCTCGTAGCTTACCCGGAACAGATACAACTTTTATTAGCATTAAATACTATCCCTGTGAACGGTCCAAACCACAGCAGGCCGCCACACGGAAGACGTGACAGCGGATAACTACGTCCCGCTGCAGAATGGGTAGGATGGTGGGAAAAGGGACGATGATGAATCACGAAGGATGGAGTGGGATGTGGAGATTTAAGACGTTTCCCTTGGTACATTACACGGGAAGAAGGGGAAGAAGAGAACAAGAAGACGAGGAAAACGACGACGGTGACGAGGAAGAGGAAGAGGGACCTACCTAGATATCGGTCACTTCAACAACAACAAACATGAATATATAAAATCAACGCATAAGCATATATTTAAACGGCTAGATCATATATACAATCCACATATACACGCCCCATGATAATTAACTCCTAGCTGCAAGTGATCGACGTAAAAAGGTATTTTCTCCCGAATCAACCATGCTTACAACATTCTTACTCCGTTTTCTGCTCTTCGTGGTATCGTAATCCCAATCATAAAACATACAGCCCCTGTCCTCTTGTTGAAGCACCGAGCTTGTCCAAATTCTATGTTTTGACATAGCTGTACATTTACTTATTTTTTTTAATGTTTTTCTTTCTTTTTTCATCAGGAAATCTTTTTACGCGGCGGCAATGCTGAAGATCTCCTGTGCCGTTCGCTTGATGATGCCACCGGTGACGGGCAAGCTGGTGTACTGCTGGAGATATAGATCAACCTCGCGAGCAGCTTGTCGTCCTTCGTTGATGCCCCTATATATTTCATTAGCTTTGTGTGTAATCCATGAAACCAATTGAGTCCACTTACCAGACGATCAAGGATTGTCCGCGGCGGCAGTCACCTGCCGCGAAGATGCCAGGGACGTTTGTGGCGTAAGAACCAGCAGGTGTCTTGACATTCTTTCGAGCATCCTTCTCGATTTCATCGCCAAGCACGCGAGCCTCGGGGCCAAGGAAACCCATGGAGAGGAGGACAAGGTCAGCGGGGAAGAACTGCTTCGTGTCCTCAAGCTTCTTCATATCCCAGCCACCGGTAGCAGACTTGGTCCACTCTACGCGGATTGTGTTGATACCCTTGACGCGTCCGCTTCCATCATCGACGAACTCCTCGGACATGATACAGTATTCACGGGGGTCCTTGCCCATGTGCTGGGCCACTTCCGCGTGGCCATAGTCGACACGGTAGATTCGAGGCCACTGCGGCCAGGGGTTGTCACGGCCACGTTGAGGCGGAGGCTGAGGGAGAAGCTCGAAGTTAATGACCGACTTCGCGCCATGGCGGACTGAAGTACCAATGCAGTCGTTACCAGTGTCGCCACCGCCGATGACCACGACGTGCTTGTCTTTAGCGGATAGATAAGCACCATCAGCCAGCTCCGAGTCAAGTAAAGACTTGGTGTTCTTGTGCAAGAACTCCATAGCGAAGTGGATACCCTCCAGGTTGCGGTCCTTAATCGGAAGATCTCGGGCAACAGTAGCACCAGTGGAGATAATAACGGCATCATTCTGAGCCTTGAGGTCCATCAACATGATATCTTCGCCAACGGTGACGCCAGTCTTAAATTGGACGCCCTCGGCAGCCATGAAGTCCGTTCTCCGCTTCACAATACGCTTGTCGAGCTTCATGTTGGGAATGCCGTACATGAGAAGACCACCAGGGCGGTCAGAGCGTTCGTATACGGTGACTGTATGGCCGGCTCTGTTCAATTGGTCTGCGCAAGCAAGACCAGCGGGACCAGAACCAATAACGGCAACCTTCTTGCCTGTTCGAACCTCGGGAGGTCGTGGTACCATCCAACCCATCTCAAAGCCACGGTCAATGATGGCGCACTCGATGGATTTGATGCCAACGGGATCTTCGTTGATACCCAGAACGCAAGCGCCTTCACAAGGCGCGGGGCATACACGGCCCGTAAACTCGGGGAAGTTGTTGGTCATGAGAAGGCGGTTGAGGGCGTCTTGCCACTGGTTTTGAAAGACTAGTTCGTTCCACTTAGGGATGATGTTGGAGATCGGACATCCCGTTTCAGATTGACAGAAGGGAACACCGCAGTCCATGCATCGAGCGGACTGGTACTTAAGCTCGTCTTCGTTGAGACGTTGAGAAAGCTCAGCCCAATCCTTAGTTCTGGTCTTGGCACTGCGGTACTTCTCCGATCGTCGCTGGTACTTCATGAAACCCTTGGTCTTGTCGAGAACCAGAGCACGCTTCTTCTCGGCCGCATTGTCGCCCACGGTCTCTTCGATATCCTGAAGCTTGGCAGGCTTCTCTTCCTTCTTTGCCTGGACGCCAGACACAATAGGCAGGTTATACTCCGCGCGCTTAGCTTCAGCTGCCTTAGCAGCTTCTTCCCTGAGAACTCGCTTGTAATCCACTGGGAGGACCTTCACAAAGCGCGGCAACGCCCTGTTGAAGTCTACAAGGATACGAGCTGCCAACTCAGATCCAGTGTAGTGGTGGTGGTCTTCAACCAGGCCCCGAAGGAATGCGATTTCGGTAGGGTCATCGACCTCGGAGGCTTCGACCATTTCCATGTTGAGCTTAGACAAGAAATCGCCGTGGATGTCAAGAACGTAAGCAATACCGCCCGACATGCCGGCGGCGAAGTTGCGGCCAGTGCTGCCCAAGATAACAACGCGACCACCAGTCATATACTCACAACCGTGGTCACCAATACCCTCAACAACAGCAGTCGCACCCGAGTTTCGGACAGCAAAACGCTCAGCGGCGACACCACGGAAGAAGCAAGTACCGCTGGTCGCTCCGTACAAACAGACGTTACCGACTAGAATGTTCTCCTCAGCCTTGAACACAGCCGACCGTGGAGGGTAAATGATAAGTCGACCACCCGACAGACCCTTGCCCACATAATCGTTGGCGTCACCCTCGAGCTCTAACGTGATACCGGGAGCAAGGAAGGCGCCGAAAGATTGACCGGCCGAACCCTTGATGTTGACGTGTACGGTATCCATAGGAAGGCCAGCTTCTCCATATCGCTTGGAGACCTGGTACGAGAGAGATGTACCCATGGCTCGGTCAGTATTGACAATATCACACTCGATGCGAGATGGGAGACCCTTGTCGAGAGTCAACTCAGCCTCCGAAATGAGTTTGTTGTCTAGTCGGACATATAGACGGTGATCCTGCTTCCGGACGTTGAATGTAGCAACGCCAGGTCGAAGTTTGTGAGCGGGAGTCAGGATGAGCGAGAGGTCGATGTTGGATGTCTTGTTGGTTCGTAGATCATCCCGGACCTTGAGGCACTCCACGTGGCCAACCATTTCGTTGATCGTACGGAAACCAAGCTGAGCCATGATGGCTCGAAGCTCGTTGGCGACATAGTAGAAGAAGTTGATCACGTGCTCGGGCGTACCACTAAACTTCTTGCGAAGCTCTGGGTCCTGTGTGGCCAGCCCTACGGGGCATGTGTTTAAGTGGCACTTCCTCATCATGATGCAACCCATAGCGATTAAGGGGGTCGTAGCGAAGCCCCATTCTTCAGCACCGAGCAGACAGGCGATAGCGACGTCACGGCCGGTTCGGAGTTGACCATCGGTCTGGACGACGACTCGGCCACGGAGATCGTTCAGAACAAGAGTCTGATGAGTCTCGGCAAGACCAAGTTCCCATGGGAGACCCGCGTACTTGATTCCAGTCCATCTGCTAGCACCAGTACCGCCATCGTGTCCGGAAATAAGAATGTGATCAGCCTTGGCCTTCGCAACACCGGAGGCGACAATACCGACACCGGTCTCGGAGACGAGCTTGACGGAGACGCGAGATCGGGGGCTAGAGCACTTGAGATCGTAAATAAGTTGCTTCAAATCCTCAATGGAGTAGATATCGTGGTGAGGAGGTGGTGAGATAAGACCGACACCAGGAGTCGAGTGACGGGTTCGAGCGATGGATTTAGAGACCTTGTGACCAGGCAGCTCACCACCCTCACCAGGCTTAGCACCTTGTGCCATCTTAATCTGGAGCTCGTCAGAATCGGCAAGATATGCTGATGTAACACCGAACCGTCCCGAAGCGACTTGCTTGATAGCAGACCTCATGGTGTCACCATTAGGCATCACCTGGGAGCGCTCAGGGTCCTCACCACCTTCACCCGTGTTTGATTTACCGCCTAGCCTATTCATCGCAACAGCAAGGGTAGAGTGGGCCTCCATAGAAATCGAGCCGTACGACATAGCACCAGTGCAGAATCGCGTAACAATTGCCGTCCATGGTTCTACTTGCTCGATAGGGATCGGGTTTGACTCTTCGAATTTGAAGTCGAGCATGCCGCGTAGTGTGCAAGCCTTGATCTGCTCATATTCGGAGCGAGAGTACGCCTCGTAGGACTTGTCGTTCTTGGTGCGGACAGCATCCTGGACGTTCGCAATCGAAGTCGGATCGTTGATGTGAGCCTCGCCACCATCGCGCCAGTGGTATTCGCCAGACTCCGGTAGGCCGGGTACTCCGACAGTGTAGCGAGAAGGGAAACCTCGTTCGTGGAAACGGAATGCATCCTCGGCGATGAGTTCGAAGGTGAGACCCTTAATACGAGAGGCCGTGCCCCTGAAGCATCGCTCAACAACCTCATCGTCGACACCGAGGGCCTCGAAAATTTGAGCACCCTTGTAACTGGCCAGGGTCGAAATACCCATTTTACTCATGACCTTAAGAATACCGCCGTCGCAAGAGTGTTTGTAGTTAGCGATAAGGGTGTCGTCGGAGAGTTTCTTTCTAATCAAACCCTCGCGGTTTAGCTTGAGGATACACTCCATGGCAAGATAAGGGTTGATAGCGTCTGCGCCATAGCCGAGCAGGACACACATGTGATGAACTTCACGAGCCTCGGCGGTCTCCAGTACAATGGCCGCCATAGAACGCCACTTGTTGCTGACCAGGTGGTGGTGAACCATACCCGAAGCTAGCAGCGAGGAAACAGCCACTCGGTCCGCCGATGTCTTTCGGTCGGACAGCACGATGATCCTATCCCGAGCTTCAATGGCAGCTGTGGTCTCATTGCAGATGAAGTCGAGATGCTTCATGTAACCAGCAACGCCTTCTGACTTAGGGAAAGTCAGATCGATGGTTTTCACGGTCCATTCCGGGTACATCTTAGACATATTGGTCAAGGCGTTAAATTCAGGAATAGATAGAATCGGGCTCGGTAGCAGCAAGCGAGCGCATTGAGAAGGGTCCATCTCAAGCAAGTTGCCCTGCGGTCCAACGTAGCACTCTAGCGACATGACGATAGACTCTCGAATCGGGTCGATAGGCGGATTTGTGACCTGGGCAAAAAGCTGTCGGAAGTACTCGTAAAGTAGACGAGGCGCCTGAGAGAGACAGGCCAACGGCGCGTCGTTGCCCATAGACCCCAATGCCTCTTTCTCGTCCGAAGCCATCGGCGCAAGGAGCAGGCTGACTTGTTCATAGGTATATCCAAAAGCTAGTAGCAGAGGATCTTCCTGGAGTCGGGTAGCATCTAGCTTCGCCGCGACATCGACAGCCTGTTCGTTCAAAACTTGGCTCAAGATTTTTGGTAAACTTATGAGCTCCTTGTCGATCCAAGCACGGAAGTCATGGCGGGTGGCTACAGTTGACTTGAGCTCGGAATCGTCAATTAGGCGTCCAGCCTGGGTGTCAACGAGAAGCATACGGCCCGGCTGCAGACGGCCCTTTTGGATGACTCGCTCGGGGTCGACGTGAATGGTACCGACTTCTGAAGCACAGATGATGCGATCGTCATCCATAATATAGTATCGGCAAGGACGAAGACCGTTTCGGTCCAGGTTGGCACCGCAGAATCGACCGTCGGCGAATGTGAATAGAGCAGGGCCATCCCACGGCTCCATCTGGCATGCTGCCCACTCGTAGAACGCCGCTTTCTTGGGGTCCATGGCAGTGTTGCCTTGCCAGGCCTCCGGGACCATCAGCATGACGGCCTCTGGTAGCGAAAGAACGCCATTTATGGTAAGCAGCTCCAAAACGTTATCGAAGGCAGCTGAATCAGAGCCACCAGCCTCAACAACAGGGTATAGATGCTCAAGGTCGTCACCAAAGATGTCAGACTGCATAACACCCTCTCGGGCGCGCATCCAGTTCTTGTTGCCACGAAGAGTGTTAATCTCACCTGAAAAGGGGTTAGACATGTCAAGTTACCGGGGATCTAGAGCTACACTTACCGTTGTGGGCTGCCCATCTAAGCGGTTGAGCACGATCCCATGAAGGGAAGGTGTTGGTGGAGAACCGAGAGTGTACGAGAGCGAAGTGGGCCTCGTAGTCGGCATTTACTAGATCATGGTAGTATTGATAGACTTGGACGGGTGCCAGCTGTCCCTTATAGACAATATTCTTGTTCGACAAGGAGCAGAGGTAGAACCAATTATGCAGGCCGATGGTGTGGGTTGCACGCTTTCGAAGGACATATAGCTGTCTCTCGAAAAGTCGTTCGTCGAATTTCTCTGGGTCCGTCATTTCAGGAGCATTTCCAGAGCCATACGCAGATGCAAGGACAACAAACGGCTGTAGAATGAAGGGCTCACGCGAGGACGCAGCAGGACCAAGGAGAGAAGAGTCTACAGGAGGTGATCGCCAACCCAAAACTCTTAACCCTAGCGATTCGGCAATATCTTCCAACTGCCTCTTCGACTCTTGCAACGTCTCCTCGTCCGGCTTGAAGAAGAGATTTCCAACGGCATACTGTCCCAAAGGGGGCAATTTGATGCCTTCCTCCTTTTCGAAGTTTTTAATGAAGAACCTGTGGGGAATTGATGTCATGACACCAGCACCATCGCCATCTCGAGCATCAGAACCGACCGCCCCACGATGGGTCATGTTGCACAGAAGGTTGCGAGCTGCACATGGTTAGTCTAGTGGATATGTAAATAGCAGTTTCATTGACAACTGACCATCGCTGACAATCTTGTGGCTTGCCTTGCCTTTAATGTGGCTGCACGGATAATTAGTGAATGATTTCACAAGAAATGTGTGATGAGATCGTATTCATACCAGGCAAAGCCGACACCGCATGCATCTTTCTCCAAGCTTGGATCGTACAGCCCTCTACACAAAGGTTAGATTAGACTCCAAGGTAACACCACGAGCTTTCAAGACGCCCAGACGTACTGCTTCACCGGCAGGGCACCAGCCCAGGAGCTATTATTCTCCGTTTGGTATTCATAAGGATGATAGGTATCGGCCTCGGACTCTATATGTGTTTGTCTGTCGTCGAAATCCGCAGAAAGGCCCATGTCAGGCAAGCAATTGTATGGCCAGTTGAGGTAAGAGTATTAGGAGGGTCGGGGGAATCTAGATGCCTCGAGAGACGTTGGCCCTGTGTAACGGAGGCGATAGCAGCTGACGCTGCTTAAACGTCAGGTCTAGCTGGAAAGTAATGTCAGCACTCGGTAATAGTCTATCGGCAGATGCACAATAACGAAAACGATGCCAAAGATAATGCAGAGTGAAAGGTTTGATCCAATGGCAATCCGGAGAGCTTCGAAATAGGATCCGGGGTGGCGGCCTTGGATGTGGGATGGGTTGGAATGCGGGGGTGATGTACAAGCAGGACTAGGACATAGCGCGAAACCTCTTGTAACTTTTTTTTTCTTCACTTTTCTTTATCTGCCTTTTTTTTTCTTACTTCCACAGCGTGTGGAGTTTTGCCATGTGATGCTTGCAGCCGAAGTCGAAGCACAGAGACGAGACTCTATCTAGCGCTAGGTCACAGGTCCGAGTCTTGAGAGGCCCAGCAAACTCCGCAGAAGTGCCAATCAGAAAAGGGAGATCGCGCAGTCTCCCGCTAGAGAAAGTTTCACAGCTTTTCCAGTATCAGGTATCCAAAAGGGTCCATTGTGCGGAAGGATAAGAAGAGTCACCAAGGGCCGTAGTCGGAACAGCTGTTGTTAAACCAAAAGAGCCGTTGAAGAAGTCCTCAGTATTGCGCGCGACCCCGGATGCACCACTGGCGTCATTGAGCTTCAGTTGTCAAACCACCACGACACACCCATGCAGACGTAGCCTGAATCAGGAAATTCGGTTGTCGAATCATGGGCGTTCGTACAGTGGTGGCGTGGGGAGAGATATGACGACAGCCAATGGCGAGCCCTCCAAACGTCGCTATGCGGCTATCGATCTTGCGTCTGATAGGCTAGCAATCGTGCATATGATGGTATGGCCCGTTGCTTCAAAAATTTATCGTTCGTACAGTAGGGACCAGGGTATCTGCATTGGCTGCATTGGGAGGGAACGGAGTGCTTCCAAACAACTTTTCTTCAACACCAAAACTGATCTCCGGAGGTCCATAGGCAATCGTGGCTGTTGATCGTTTCGCTTCTCAATCTGATTCCCGGTTCCTGGGTACATATGCTACCATCCTGCTTTCCGGATCGGCTTCCATGGTATCGTTCCAGTGGCTCCTGGGGTCCTAGGCTGAAGTAATGCAGGTAGGAAAGTTTTAGTACACTTACAAGATGAAGTTCTACAGAAGTTTCTCTTCTCTTATCTGTCTCTCTGTGGCTTGGCTCTCGCGAGAGTATGTAGTGCGATTCGAGGTCTCGATGAGGAGCCGGGTATTTCGTTGGGTATTCTGGCAAGAGAAAGAAAAAGGAGGAGGAGAGCAGGTGAAAGGGGGAGGTGTGGCAGCAACCTGAGCTTTTATAAAAGTGTACAAGCAAGAGGAGCCAAGCCGGGGGGTTAGAGATGGAGGCTTCTACAGTACACACAAGTCTCAGGATCGAAGAGAAAAAAATCATTTATTCATACAAACAGTAACAGCAAGTAGAGCGGCATGGAATAGATCGGCCTCCTCCACTGGGTTTCGTAGGCTTTCGTAGGCTTGTTAGCCCCAGCCCGCAATAAGAGTAGAATCTAAGTGGGGGAGGGGAAGGAGATGGCCGAAGGACGGAAGACCAAGTCTTTGAGATCCTTGTAATTTGTTTGCGTCTATTGGTTTAGACTGAACGGCTAGTTCGACTCGGTGACGTTACCGGAGTTCAATTGCCTCTGCCTCGCACGTAGCACATAGCGGCACGTAGACTCATTTGGGGGATTAACAAATACACTATGCTGATTGGTCCAGCTCAACAAGGACTATGGCAGTTGTTAGTAACCCTTTTAGCTTTTTCTTATTCGTTCTACGAGACACAAGGACTCGGCGCGCAACCTAAACTTCGCCTCCAAAGTCGTATGTCGCTCGCTTGTACTTGTCGAGGTGACTAGCCTAGAAGGTGAGGGAGGAATATATCGCGCAGCTCGGGATATGTGACATATGCACCCTATATGACATATACATGAATCCCGTTGCACCAATAGGGGCCATGACTGTTTCTGTGTGATCAAAACAACCGCCGTGAGAGGTAAGTCAACAGGTGATAAGTTATGGTATGGTGTAAGTCGTATGGAATGATACAAGGTGCACTATTTGGGTAGGAATTTCGTGGCCTTGGGGGCGTCTGGTGTTTGTGAACGACACTAGCTCTATACTGTTTGTCCATGTGCACGGGCTACTACTTAGAGTAGGTATATATGATATCTGGAATGCAACATGCCATCCCCACAACGTGGTAGCTTTCCTCGAGAGTTTCATCAAGTCGAATCTTCTCCCCTCACCAGGCGCTTGTTCTGCTGTCCGTCTTGCTTGGCAAAGTAAAAATTTAAAAATAAAAAGATGACAACCGTACCTAGCAGAGCCACTTGCTACCATAGGGTTACTCCCTTGATATGAGATACCTGCATGTCGTAATGATGCAGTCCAAACATAAGGCGTTTTTGGACGCACGTCTGATTTGTAACCCAAGGCACCGGTTCATTGGTAGTCGGCTCCCCGAGGATCGACTCTGACTGGCATGACTCTATTCGCTTAGCAGACGACCTGGCTGCATGTGGTTAACCTTCAGAAATAGAAAATGGTAACAGTAGGTGACAGCCCTGCCGTTCATCGGAGGTGTCTTGTCGTCGAGCTACGTAGCCGCAGAGGAAGGCTTGAGTAACAGAAACGCCTAGGTATAATGTAGACATTGCTAAACAGCTAAAGTCCATTCCAGAACGCTTCCTGCGCACCCCACACAGACCTGCATATCCCGATGGCAGGGTCCAGCCCAGGACGAGGCCCCCCTCGTTCCCCTCGTCCTCATCCTTGCAGACGGATTGGCGGATGAAAAAAAAAAAAGCAAGGCTTGCCCTAAATGTGCAGCAACATATCATGTAGTACAGCTTCTTTAAGAAAGTCCGTTTAGACGCCGTGATGCCACCAACCAACGCAAGGGGCATCATTCTGGAGTCATCAAAGGAGCTCCATGGTCCATCCATGATCCGATATCGCGCTGCCTGCTACCGCGGAACACTAGTATATACTACTATATGGAGACTATATTGCAAGCTTCAACGTGCTAGATAGTAAAGCAGGTGGCAGGCTGGCAGGGTCCGACGAGGAAATAATCTGCTTACGAGAGCCTCCGTTTAAGGCGTGCTGCGTGGCAAGCGTGGGGTTTCACACACTCTCCCTGTCTCTCGAACAGTCCAAAATGCGGTTTTGGAACCCAAAGTGAGGGGGTACGGGGGGATCATTAACCAAGATTATTCCTACCTTGGAATTTGTGACATATGTATGTTCTTCGTTCAAATAGGCAATGCCATTATATGCCGCAACAACTACCATGTCTAGCCGAGCTGACGAAGCTGTCCCGTCGCTCGCTTCCGGCCATGAGTTGAAGATTTGATGTTGCAGTGAAAAACTTGACTTCGGTGCCGTAGCCTTATAGGATTATCTCCGAAGAGCGCAGGAGAATATTGACTATAGAATAGCGCTGTTGTAGGTTGTGCTCTAGCTCCTATACAACTCGTCTGAGGTAGAAACAATAATAAATTAGGGAGCCAATGAGAAGTTGTGCTCGACTTGGTTGGTCTGGGAACAGCCCTCTGGGTTCCCAGCTGCGTGTCGCCTGGCTCGGTGTTATTCTGCAAAGTGAACCTGCATCCGACATTAAACAGAATGGGGGCGGCAGAGTTACATACGCTAGTCGAATATGTAACCAGGGCTATAACGTGCTGAACGTGGTGCTAGAGCTTCTGGCCGCGTGACCTTCCGTACCATTGATGCTTAGCTCATGTCCACGGAGAACAGGGCAGTAAAAGAGTACACCACCAATCAGGAGGCCTGTCGAATGCGATGTGTGTTATCGTGCACTAGAGTCTCTTCTGAGCCGCTAGTCCGGCCATGGGCCGTGGTTGATCTAGATCTCGGTGAATATATGACAGAAGCGTGACCTCGCTGAGAGTTGCAAAATCGGCTTGTTATAGAAGGTTTTATGTTCTCGTGAGATTTCACTAGCCACAACCATGACAGGCAGACGACTGCGTCTGTAACGAATGCACGAGGTTGACTCAGATATTAGGTGTACGCTCGGGAGTATGTAGAAGAATGAAAGCGAAATCGGCCTGGGGAGTAATACCAGAAGCATCACAAGCAGAGGGGCCCTCGAAAGCCTCCCCCTCCCTGCCCCTCCTCATCCCTGTCCGTCGAGGAAGAGAGCGGGGCGGACTTAATAAAAGAGGGCTGACGAGGGGGCGAGCTGGGTTACTCGATCCCAGTACGCGCTACCACATGTACGAAATAATAAAAAGGGACGGTTTCGTCGTTTTTTACAACGCAAAGGGTTTCCACTTTGCGAAATAGATTCCGAAAATTCCCGTAGTTGAGAAACAGTTCCGGAGGCCAGCCGAAATAAATAACTGTCTAACGGATCTACAACTTGTTCCACGAGCCGCGGCCCTACCCACCGCTGATGGTCATGCCATATAGTCCCCTTGCACTAGTAATCTCAGGGTATTCTCATTACTTGATGAAAACATCATTCGGTTAGTAGTTGGTAAGCGGACTTTGCGTGGATATAACTTGCTCGCCAACTCGCTACGTGGTCTGTTTGTCGTGCGCATGAGGTGACAAGTGACAAGAGATGGTACGGAACGAAGAGTATGACGAACCCGAACTGAACGTTGGTCCGTCTACTGTTGCAAGCCTGTTTTTATATACCAGATAGGTAGGTATATTGCAATGAAACTCAGAGTGACAATTTATACCGGAATAGCATTTATAGACGAAGTTGTATCGCAGGCTGCAAGAAGCACTTGACTTTTACGCCTGCGCCTGGAAATATAGAGAGTGGATACACTCGGAGTAATCACATGCCTATGCTATGGCCGTATTCTTTACCCCGGTATCACAATGGCAATGAAAATTCCAGAGTAAGTCATTAATATAGAAAAAGTGCTTTCCATTAGGAGCTTATAATGCACAAGTTGAGAAGGCCTCACGTAAAATATCCCCTTGAATCTGATTGGCTGAAACAGGCGAACATGAGCTAACCGTCACACTGTGGTTACACCGCTTAGTCATAACGGAATGTAATAATTTTGGAGCCTCAATTTGTATCCCACCTACACCTTAACTCTTCCAAGAAGAATCGTAGCTCTTCCAACTGCGACACAAACGAAATGGTCTCTCACCTACCTTTCCGCCGTACCATTCGCCACTACATTTGATCTGGGACCATTGCTCCCAGCTCAGCACCCATGTTTTCCCTTCTTCCAGACCTAGCGCCACGCGACGTACGTACCCCCTTCCCCGAAGAAAAGAGCACGACGCAAAGAAACTTGCTAACAAAAGGGACTCCACCGCCCAGTCGCACGCGCTATGGTACACGTCAACGCGTAACCCGATCTCCCCGCCGTACCACGACGCCGCGTACCTGCCGAACCACCAGCAACAGCAACAGCACCAACAGCACGACGCGGGGGCTAACGGCCACCAGCAGCAGCAGCGGCGGGGCGGGGGCGGCGCGCACCTGATCGAGCGGTCGCGGCTGGCGCGGCTGCGGGCCGACGAGGCGAACGTGGAGCGGCGGCGCCAGAACGTCGCCCTGTTCGGCAGCGCGTGGCTGAAGCCCGTCGGCGTCCCCAAGACCCTGCACCAGATGCGCGAGGAGCGCCGCGAGGCCGAGGAGCACCAGGAGGCCCTGCGCCGCGAGCAGCTCGCCCAGGAGCTCGCCGAGGCCGAGGCCGCCGGCGTCGGCGGCGCCGACAACGCCCTCGACGGCGACGACGCGCAGGCGGGAGCCGGAGGTCCGGGGCTGGGAGGAGGCGTCGACGAAGACGGCGCCATGGACGACGTGCAGCTGGATGGCGCGAGAGATCTGGACGATGACATACCCGAGGCGGAAGATACGGGCTTCGGCATCGACTCTTCCGATGAAGAGGAGGAGGACGATGATGAAGACGATGATGATGAGGAGGAAGAGAATGCCGACGGCCCGGAACAGAGGGCGGCACACGCGCAGCAGCAGCTCATGCAGCAGAGGATGCGGCAGGCCGACGACGCGTTCCGCGAGTCGATGGCCCGTGGCCGGGATAGCACCCACTACTACGGCGTCGACGAGGAGGTGGACGACGAAGACCAGGCGCAGATGATCGAGGAGGACGACCTCGTCGGCCACGGGGGCATGGACATGGAGGCCGATCTCGACGACGACATCCCCGAGGCGGAAGACGAAGGCTACGAGCATACGGATTCCGAGGCCGAGATGAGCAGCGACGACGACGACCGGGCCGAGATGAGCTTTGCCGCCCACGCCTCGCAGCCCGCCAGACCCCCCAGGCACAGCCACGCGCGGAGCGACGCGACGCGGCACAGTCTCGCCATCAGCGACCTCCTATCCCATGACGGCAGCAGCATGCTTGGAAGCAGCCCGGAAGCCCTGCGACGAGGAAGCGGTATACGCCGTCTTCCGGGCTGAAGAGAGGGAGGAGCATTGGACCTTTAATTCATCACTTGCATCACCTTAAGATACCCCCTTTTTTTCCCTCTTTCTTCCCTATGGAAAAAAAAAACCATAGACCAACCGGACGGCCGTATCGTAGCATTTCTACTCTAGACGGCAACGAAGAGACGAATTATGATACATGAATTACAATTTTGTAGTGGATGAATACAGCCGTCCCGTATGTACTGTTTTTCGTGAACCTCGTACCGTCTGTATCTGCAGCTCTGTGTGTTTTCTCCGTTCTCGCATGCCAAATGGCCCCCCACGCCGCAAAACGCCATCCAATAATGCTATTGCTTGTCTAAATCTTTTTCTCTTTCTCTCTCTCAAGAATGTAACCGGATCGTTAGGTAATCCCCGCAAAATCAGAAACCAAGGATCAGAACAGCCAGACGTAGAGGAATATGAGGATGACGGCGGCGAAAAAGCCGAGCCAGACCCTCCAGCCGACGCCCGTCCGCTCGGCCATGAGGAGCATGCGGTTCATCGTGCCGCGGAGCCGCAACCGCGTCGAGTCGAAGGTGTCGTTCATCTTCTCGGCCAGCGCCGAGGACTCCCTGATCTCTTCGCCGATCGCCGCGGTCATCTTTGGACGGTTGCAAGAAACCAGGTTAGCCATCATCTATCTATCTGCCTTTTGGGAGGGTTTTGCCTTTTTGTGCTTTGCGTTGCAACTTCACAACTACTCCACAACTTCTTTTTTTTCTTTCTAAAGTGATCTTCCCCAACTTACGCGCAGCAGCAATAGCAGTATGAAACTCACATCTTTCAGGATCTTGACCTTCCCTAAGATGCCCTCGACATGTTGGTCGTTCTGGCTTTCCAGCTCGTTGAGCACCGCGTCGCTATATTGGCCCCTAGACACATCGGACACCGTCAGCATATTCCTCCTCGGCAGGTGGAGTTGGCTTTCGCAGGACCGCGATGGAGGGTATGGGGATATCGTACTTGGAATTGGGCGTCGCCGGTCTGTAGCTCCCTCTGTTGTCGACGCCTAGATGTTGCGCACCGCTGCCGGCCGCCGCGCCGTTGCTTCCCGCGTATCCATATCCGTAGCCGCCCAGCGCCGGGCTCGGTCGTCTCGCAGGGTCAGCGCTGTTCCTGCCGCTGCCGCTGTACCCCTCGAACAGGGCGCTGCGTGAGTCGCGCTGGTGGAGCGTCGAGTTTCCAAATCTGCTGCGGAGAATTACGACTGTTAGCCTTCATCTGATCTTATCGTAGTTCGGAGTGGTTCTGATCGTAGAATCGCCCACTCCCGCAACCCCCGGTTTATCCGTGGCCACACTTCTCAGGCAATGTGTCCCCCTTTTCCTTTTTTTCCCGAACCAGCGCGCGGCGCGATCTACATTAGATCCCCGACAGTCCCAAGGAACGGCGACGTCTGGGCTAGCCGCCCGTCTCCGCCATGGTAAGGAAGCATGCCTAGCCAAAATGGGGAAGTATTGATTGAAGCGTACGTACCTTGATGCCATACTTGCTTTGTTGTGGAAAATGACAATGACTAAAGATGATATCTTTTGGGTTTGACGTACGAGCCAGCTAAGGTAGCATTAATTTAACGGGGTTTGACGGGGTTAAAAGCACCCGCCAGCTGCTGCCACGTGTGGCCTCAGCACAGGTACGATACGGAATACCTTAGGTAGGTACTCTTTTTAGACTTTCGGAAACAAGCGATTTACCTAAGGTGAAAATTCTTGATATGACTTCATAGTTAAGGTCGCATAATGTTAGGTATATCAAAGAGTGATTTATCTATAGGTTTTTCGCTGGACTATTATCTTGGCGACTGGTATCACAAGGCCTGATAACAGGTAACTGAACGGACCGCTGTATACGCGCTCCATATAATTGCACATTCGCTCTCGGTTGTGTGAAGACATACTACTGGGAGGTTCAAAAGAGAGACAAACAAAGGGATAGCTAGAAGTTCAATGATATTCTCATTTATAGAGCCGATTTTGCGACTACACTTTTTATATATCAGACTAAGAGCACCAGGTGCTCCTGAATTGGCCGCCTCTCCTCGGTATGGACTCTGCCTAGGTAGACAGCTGTGCCCAAATCCATACCACACAGCTCCAGACCTGTCTGCTTTCCTACCCACCACTCCACCCTCTTTTTTTTGCTACGCCATCGCTCCTCGTGATCTCTGAATCTCCATACAGTATACTGCCAACACCACCACCCTTCAGTAGGTAGTCATGTCGTCGAAAGGTTGGTAAGCGACGGGATAAGACCTTACGTCGCCGATGTTGCTCGATATTAGTTCGTTGAAGTTGTTGGTAATATGGAAGTATTCCGGGGACAAAAAAGATAAACCACAATGAGACGGTAGATGTTGCCTTGGTCGAATATATACAGCAGCCGCCATATATCCCCTATAGGTATGCCGCGTGACCTTGGAATTAGAGAAGGTTCCGATAAAATTTTCTAATAATCGAGTTCGCTAGGAAGAATATACACAAAGGACAGGAATGTATGATGCAAGGACCGCTAAACTCCGTTGTAAATCCAGAAGGAGCACATAATTGCGTTGCAAGGCTGAAGATGTATGGCGTCCAGGTTTGGGTATCTGAACAAAAGACAGAAAACTAGGCAAGAAAAATCAGAAGTTTTGCGATATACCAGCACTTTGTTGAGGATAGTGCGATGTGTTCTCGATGCGCGTATTGCGCCGAGCCGGGTTGTCGCGTATGACGGGCTGTCCTCCGGGCTGCTGCTGCCCATATGCGCCGTCGACATATGGGTTGTTGCCGCCGTATTGATCCAAGTATGCCGAGCCCCCGTAAGAGCCGGCGTTCTCGGCTGACCCGTCAGATCGTCCAGCGGCACTGTAAGAGGACGACGCATTGGATGGTCCACGATGCACGTTGCCATCGCCATTACCGCGGTTGTCGGCCGCCGCCGGGCCCATAGCACCGAGAATCTCACCTTCCGGTGGTGAATTTGGGGCATCATTCATCAGACCATCTCCTGATCGCGTGTCAGAAAAGTTTCCTCTGGTTGGCGACGTGGCATCCGAATAGGCCACACCTGCAGCACCACCCGACATCGTAGTCGAAGCCTTTCTTCCAGTCGAGCCTGCAAGAGTAGTCGAACCCCAGCCGCGGTAGCCTGACGAATCCTCCTTCATCTCGTACGCGCCCCCGGCACCGACACTTCCCATATCAGGCACAGTCGGGTCTTCATTCGGGTTATAGCTGTAGTCCTCGACCTCCTTCCTTCTCTCCTCTTCTGCGTCCTTCCGTTGCTTACGTTTTCTCCAGAAGAAGATGCCGGCGATAAGCAACAAGGCTACAGCAGCAATCGGAACAACGACGGCGATAGCAATCTTGGCTGGCTGTTGCAGAGAACCTGATGAGGAACTACCCGAGGTTATGAGGTTACCAGCTGCATCCGTAGAAGCTGCCGGACCAGCTGCACTCGGGGTGTTGGTAGTCAACTGGGTCGAGGTAACGGTGACAAACTCAGTGCCCCCATTCGGATTCGTGCTCACTTGCGTACTAACGATTACCGTGCTACTAACTATTGGTGTTGGTGTTGTCGTAGAGCTGGGTGATGTCGTCGTTGTCGTTGATGAAGGAGTTGTCTCAGATGTCGTCGACGTCGTGCTGGTAGAGGTTGGGGTTGAGGTTGGGATAGTAGAGCTTGTAGACGTGCTGGTGCTAGTAGGAGTGTCTGATGGAGTAGTAGTGGTAGATGTGGTCGAAGGCGTGGAGGTTGTTTGTATTAAAGTGGTAGAAGTGCTAGTGGGAACTGATGTAGTAGGAGAGTCAGTTGATAGACTGGGCGTAGATATAGTCGTGGTCTCGGGCGGACTTGATGGAGATGATGGACTTGAAGTCGATTCCGGTGCGGAAGTTTCCGCACTGGTAGAGTTGGTAGACGACATGGTGAATTGCCTTGCGACTACCAATCCAGAGAAGGGCCTGATAGCTGTCATGTTAGCATAGAGTACCCTGAGGAGAAAGTAGCGAAGGCATCGACGATAGACAAGATAGGTAGTTGAAAATAATGAAGCAAGAGGTTAGGTAGAACAAGGCGGAGAGTGTTTAGGTGAATGGGGCTCTGGAGTACAGTGGTCCAATGAGGTTATCATGAAATGTGTGTCGCAGCGTCGCCACAGGCTGTCAATAGGCAACTAAAGGCCATGACTTATCTGTTCGAGAAGAACAAACCGATGAATAACATACCTTTCAAATGATCGACTAGCCCACTTGGCTAAGTCACAGCCAAAGAAGACTGGACAGAAGAAGACTGGATGAGAGAGCTGCAAGTCTCGTTAGGAATTGACGGGAATTGACAACGGAAACTTGGTTATTGTTTCGAGTTGTGCAGGTCTTGAGACGCGAAGGAGAAGACGCCAGGAGGATGGACGAGAATAACAGGAAGTACAGTACAGCAGCACGGCCGCTGGAGGGAAGACTTGACTGGCCGGGCAGGTCAGAGGGGGAATGCCAGCGAATGAATGGACGAATAGGCTAATGCATACGAAGTCCACAAGACAGGGGGTTCCCAGGTAAGGCGTGGCTGAGCTCACTATTTTTTCCCGCTTGTGCCTCTTCTCATGTCTCTCAGCTTATGCGCCCGGATGGAAACGATAGGATAGGAATGCAGGAGACAAACAACACGGGCCTAGGAGCTCTAGTATGTAACAAGTGTCGGTCAGTACAGTAGATGCAAGGGCAAATCTAGAAAAAAAAATGAAAGTGATTATTAAATCATAGATCGACAATGTCGTCAAAAGAAGTAGTGAAAGCCAAAAATACGAATGAGGAAAAAGATGAAAGAGAATCACTAGGGGGTGCCTTCGCAATGGTGATGATGGAACAAAAAAAAAAAAGTTGGAAATTTCCCACCTGAATCTTGGGCCGATGTTGGCGAAGATCTGGGTCCAGCACAGACGCGGGCAAACCGGAAAGGAACTGTCGTCTTGTTCTAATTGAGTTTAACGTCGCAGGATTATCCCGAGCGCTATGAGGCAATCGTCTATGCACCGTCTCAGTAATTTACGAGGTACGATATCACTAGCGCACTTCCTTTTCTGTATGCATGCCGAGGATATCTTCTATGCTCCTTACGGCTGTGGCTTGAGTCTCATAATGGGGTCTAATTAAACATATTTGAAATATTGTTTTATTTCTCATCCTGTAACATTTGTGTTTTTTCTACTACTCTACTACTATTACTATAGCTATCGAATGCAGCAGACGTTTGCGCGAAAGGGGGAATTGGCTCTGCCAAGTCACAGGTGAGATGAGATGAGATGAGAACGGGCTTTTCTACCCCTGACTAGCTAGGTGGTGCTACAATCTTGACACCAACTAGGTAATCTTTGGGTTGCGATCATCAGCAAAGTTCTAAGGCCGTGAAACGAGTGCACTAGCCTACCTAGGTATGCTGTGATTCAACCTCGGAAGTCTGTTCGGCGTGGATTTCAAAGCCCGGGTGGTCGAGATGGCGGATGGCGGATGGCCGTTGACAACTACCTAGCCCGGTCGGATTCGTTGATAAGACGGACGGCAACGTTTCTTTACAAGAAACATAAATAGAAACATACATAAGAAACATAGCCTACTCCTACTTAACCTGCACGTGCTCTAAATCGCGCGAGAAATGATTCCTATCATTGGGCATCGTATGGAAGCCACCCAGCCGCCATAGACGACGATCCAGAGCCCTTCTCTGCAGTTTCTTTGTAGGGCATAGCCCCTCCGACATCATGATGTATGTAACCCATCTACATATCGATCGCAGTCCTCAACAAATTCGGTCCAATGGAGTATATGACTTGAGTCCGGCCTCCGAGTTCCGTCCTCGGGATATCAACTGACAACATACCACCGTCAGCATTTGCTATCGAAGCGTGAATTACAACATACGAGATATCAGCACGATGGGGATGTTAGCTACTTTTCCTGCTTTTCGGCCTTACTGATACATATAATACTACGCATATAGTTCGAAATAACGTCATGTATGCTACGCTACAAAATATAATGCCCCAGATCACTACGTAATTGGCCCGTGTCTCATCCCGACAAGGTGTAGGAGATTCTCGATCCGACCCGGCAGCCAGCCAAACAGAACTCTAGTTGCACGAGTCAACCTGCTATCTTGGGAATCCCTCCGCGAATCTGATCTGCTTTCGGTGTGCGGAGAAAGTTTACCTTTGCTTGTAAGAAAGCGGCTCGTGTGAGCTGACACCTCGCACAATACACTTTACACACACGGGAACCGGCATGATTTTGTGAGGGTGCAGATGTACACTATGACATTTCCAGAGAAGCCTTCGTAACAACACGAAGAGCCGCAATACGTATATACTTCGCCGAGGAATGAAGGCATATTTTCAACAGAAATTACGGCGTAATCTCCACGTCTTAGTAAAATTGCTTCATGTCTCAAGATTTAATTATTACAGTACCACACAAGCATAGCGAAGGAACTTCACAGCCGCACGCAAGTACGGTGAAACCAATGGATATTGTCAACTAATACCTATAGCGAATAACCCTAGTTACCAGACGGTAAATAATAAATCGCACCGATCCTATTCTATAATGTTGTCCGCCATGCAAGGTTGGAATGCTTCGCCGGGTCATGATTGGTTTCCAAATTACCTACTACTCCCGAAAGGAAGAGAAAAAAAAAACAAAGACCATTAACAAACACAATATTTACTTCAGATTTATACAAGACATCTTGGTTCTAGGCTTGCCACGGACTTTCTTGGCAAGAAAAAGATCCCGCTCGTGGTTATATATTAGACCTGAGATGAGAATCGTCTCGCTCCTCTAGTCCCTCATGGTCCAGGACGGCTTCAGGGTGTCGCCCATCGCCGCCTGGGTAAACACGGTATCTCCGGGCAGGCGACTGACCCTGCCAGCTCCCGCGCGGATCGCACTGAGGTTAGCAGACGAAATTCCGCTGCGGTTGCTGATTACGCTGCCAGAGTCACTCATCGAGTCGGGGTCCTTAAACCGGCGCGGGGGAGCGAAGTCCAGTCCGGTAAACGTTCCTGATTTACGGAGAAGATGGCTGCGGTCCACGTTAGCGATCATTCATAAGGAGACAAAGAGTTTGAACTTACGGGCTAGGCAGTGCCGCGGTCTCGTCGAAGGCACTCACTAACGGTGAGTGGATAGGCGTGTTCAACGCGTACGGCTTACGTTCGCCGAGAGGGCTCTGCGACCGGCCGCGCGCTACGTCTTTGAAGGTAGGGGGAGGCGCAAAATCAATGGCACTCATAAGCGCAAACGAGTCATCCCTCAGTTTCGAGGGGGTGGGCAACGTAGAAAGCGCAGCAGGCGGAGGCATCGGCTTCCTGGGCTTCGCACCGGGGAAACGCTGGTTGGAGGCTGACGAGCCAGGGCGCGGGCTCATCGGTGCCCATCTCGCAGCTGACATGGTCGAGCCGGCTCTAGGTCTTCCTTGGGGTCCGTTCGGCATGTTCATGCTTCCATGAGGACCGTGGGGGCCATGGGGACCACGCGGTCCCGGTCCTCCAGGCATCGGACGCCTTGACTTCGGAGGCGGAGTCATAGCACGACGGGTAACGGGCTGTGCGTACGGCATAACGAAAGCATTGGTATCAGGGTCGAAGTAGGGAGTATCTCCGAGATAGCCAGCGTCGTAGTCCTCGTAGTAGGTCGCTTGCTGTGGGATCGGTGGAGGCCTTCCGGCATCCGTCTTGGGCGCACTGTCCTCGAAGTATTCTTTATAGAAAGATCGGATTCTGTTGGCTCTGAACTCGGGATCCTCAGACTCCAGGAAGTCATCAGGAGGCAAAGGCCGGAATCCGATCGATAGCCTCTTGTTGTCCTGCTGCGGTACGCCTAGGCCGGCAGGGTGCGGGTAGTCCCGTTCTTCTTTGTGCTGCGGCATATGATCGCCCTGAGAGTGATCGGGCGCGTCGACCTGGAAATGCGCGGCGTAGTCCTGGTAGTCCTGAGCAAATTCCGAGCCAACTGGTAGAGATTCCTTCCTAGGAGGTCGTACATTGTTGGGAAGTACGCCGGAATCTCGTACAGAAATATCCGCAGAATTCTGAGAAGCCCGAGCATCTACAATACCTAGGCCTTGCTGGCTATCGAGCTTTGGTAACGTCACGGAATCCACAGGTCGAGCAACACTTGACTGGTTTGCACCCAACGATTCATTAGAAAGGGGTCGAGAATTAGGAGGACTAGGAGTAATTGGGGAAGCGACCGGCGCGGGCTGTTGAATCTCGGGCACGTGAGGGATAGCCGAAGAATCGTCCACGAAGCGGAATTCGTTCTTCGCTGGCAGAGGAGGCACATCTCCTGTAGAGTCACGGACTGGCAGAGGCTGAGCGACAGGCGGAAGTGGCTGGAGAGGTGAGGATGGGAGAGATCGTTGCCGAGGCGGAAGATCGCCTCTCGTATTGATTGAAGGCTGGTTTCCACGGTCGGCGATGGAGCGTGGCTTGCCGCCATATACTGAAGAATCTCTATCTGCTCCTCTCTGGAAAGAGCGTAATGATCCGACGTCACTGCTGGCGTAGCTGGTAACGGGTCGGTAAGGATCGTCGTTCGGGTGTAGGCCCTTTGTAAGAGAATTTAAAGACTCTCTGGAGTTCTGCATATTGGGCGGCAGCAAATATGGGCTGGAAAGATTCATATCCATGGAGAGCTGCGTCTTATGGCTTGGGTCTTTCTCTTTCCCAAAGAAACTCCGTCTCTTATTTCCCTTCGTAATCGTCGATTCATCCAGTCCAAAGTCCATTGACTTGTATTTGTCTGCCGCGTCCTCCATCCTCTGCCTGCGCGATGCTCGGCAATGTACATAGACAAGAACAACAATCGCCAATCCTAACGGGAGACTATATGATCATGTTAGTCAGGTACTTGCCAACCCAAAATTCGAAGTTTCTCACCAGACACCGAGTATAATTGCAAGATTGTTCGAGCCACCGACTGGCTTTTCGTTCAGGTTGTTTTCTCTAGCCACGATTTGAGCAACGACGTTGTTGACACCTTCAGAGGCAGCATTGCCTATCGCTCCCCGAGTCTCCAATTGGCTCGGTTGGTCCAATTCCAAGTGCAGCGCCCTCGAATGGAGATGTTGATGACCGTGGCTATGGCCACGGCCTAGAATATGATGCCCTGCCATCGCGTCCACCACGCACACTCGATTCCTTCACGCCGAACCGTTCCTGCTGCTCGATTGAAATTGGTCGAGATTTCTCCCTAATTAGATTATTCCTTGGAGCTAGGTAGGTGAGGTTAGGAGATTGCCGAGATCGAAAGATGCGTAGGGTGTGCCGATAATTCCTCGATTTCGAAAATTAAATATACTAGAACGGAATGCTATTCTACGAAATCGACGTCTCAACACTAACGCCTGACTGGCATAGGGCCGAAAAGAGTGACTTATGGTCGGGCATAAAAAGAACGACTGTAGGTTAGATTATTTGAATGAATGGCACGCCCGCTGGCAGGCAGTTAGGTCTTGTCGTTGAACTCCTGGACGAGGCCGTTGGATGAATGGGATGAAGGAGAGAAAGGAATCAAATGCGAGAGGGACAAAAGAAGAGTGATAGACCGAGTACAACCACCGATGTACCCCTAGCTGACCGGGGGGAGGAGAACGGACGAATGAAATTTAATATGGCGGAAATGAACGAAGGGGTGGTGGAGCTCGCAACACTGGGTTCAGACGGGGAAGATTTCCAACCGAGTTCAGGGCACTGTCTTGAACACTGGGCAGCCCCGATATTCGTTCTAGGGAAGACGAATATCAGTGGCCGCCACAAGCTGTCGGTGAGTGTCTGTCTACCGGTTGGCACTGTACAGTTCCCAGCCTCAGCAAGGGGGACTAATGCAGGAACAGAGAGTCCAACCAATCATACACAACAGGGGAGACGGAGACGCTGGAAACATGGGCAAGCTACCCTAGTCCTAAAAGAAGGTCCATAGCCCCCTTTTTTGGTGCCTTTGCTACTTGAATTTGTTAGCTTTGCCAGCTTTGCCAAGCTTTGCCCTGCTTGCGGAAGCTATGGGCACGGGCTGGGACACGAGACCTACGCAATCTTCCCCTTTCCTATCCCCTAACACGATATCATCCCTCATAGAAGATACCTGGCAGATTCGTCGTCAACAGTATTTTGTGATATCCTGTCGTCAGTCGAGTGGTCATGTTATGAAGTACGAGGTGTTACTATCGCACCAAATTGATCCTTCGAAGGTGGGTAGAGTACTTTGTTGCACCTCGTTATAAATAGGTCTGTGTAACTTGCGACACGTTTAACAAATTCTTATCCCAATCCAAGTACTACCTACCACGAGGAGGTACTACATACTGTACTAGGAGATACTGTACTGTACTAGGAGATACAGTAATCAAAAAGATATCCCATAAATCTGGGAACGATTTCAAGCTTACCTGGCGGACCGATCTAATGGTAGGCTTGTTTCTTTTTTTAAAACTAGCCCTTGCCATTGGCTACCCTCTTCCGGTCTCAGCCTCTATGTGCAATATTGTTTCATAGCGTGCTTCTCTTAACAAGCTGCATTAACTACCTTAGGTAGGTGAGTAGACTCAAGGCGGGGGTCGGGTTTAGCCATCGTGAGAATGTACCAGGTGAATTGTCTATTCTGTCGTCATCACGACTTGAGCTCATAGTATTCCGACGCATACTCTAACAGCCACCCTTTCTCGATTTTGCTGATATCGCGGATAAAGATCTTGCTGCCAGTTTCCATCACCTCGTGAAAGATGACCCAGTCGGCTTTGCGGTTAAACATTAGAGAACTGGGGTGGGCGTGGAGCGTCGTCCCACCTTCAATATTGCGGAAGCTTCCATCAGGTTGCATTCTTGCCGCATGAGCAAAGTAGCCCGTGGTAAGGCATCTTCGAATCTGCTCTCCCCTGTTGGCGGCCGGCGTCTTGAGGCTCTCGTCTACCGCTATCCCAAACCGTTCTAGGTAGCGTTTCAGCTGTGCCCTGATGCTCACAGCACGGGTCATGGCTTTGAAGTTGAGATAGTTCTCGTAGCAAAACTTGGACTCTTTCTTGCCTTTCGTTATAAATGCCTGGTAGACATTTAGCAGTGTTAGGTGGTCTCCCTCCTCAGCCGCAAATTTCCGTCGTGCAGACTCTACTTGTTTCTTTTCTCCTTCTCTTTGAATCCATATAGAACCACCAAGGCTTGTCATCGCCGCTATCGTCAGTATTTCGCTAAGGCAGTCAAACGATGAAGCTGCCAGCAAAGTCTTTGCCATCATGGGCTCAACTGCGAGCTCAGCCATCCGCGCGCCTAACGGTCTTGTGAGCTTAGCGTACTCATCTAGGGCGCCTAAAGAGAAGAGCAATTCCGTCGCTTTGATCATAAGTTCCGCAGGTGGCGGTGTCAGGTAATCGAAACGTATAACATTATCGATCCCAAGCGCCTTGAGCTGTAGGATAAACGGTGCAAGATTCGATCTCTGTATTTCTGGGATATTTGCATCAGGTAAGGCTTGGAATACCTTTTCGGTATAGAGCCGGAAACACTTTCCCGGTTTTGTGCGGCCAGCTCTTCCTGCGCGCTGTGATGCCGCGGCTTTTGAGACAGGCGTTGCTGTCAGCGTCTCGATGCTGGTCCGAGGGTCGAAAGCCTTCAGCTTCACGAAGCCCGAGTCAATAACATAAACAATGCCATCGATTGTTACAGATGCCTCTGCAATGTTGGTCGAGAAGATAACTTTTCTTGTATTCTCGGGTGGGCTATCAAACACGAACATCTGCTGCTCCGTTGATAAACCTGCATATAATGGCAGCGCTAGTATTGATTGTGACGATGAAGGGAGCTGAGCTGATTGCTCCGCGACGGCCTGGACGGCTGTGTCGATCTCTTCGCGGCCTGTTAAGAAGACAAGGATATCACCATCCGGCTCTTTCGTGTGGATGTCAAAGACTGTGGATATAGCTTTTTCGACGTAGTTCTCCGTTGGTGACTCTAGATAAAGGACATCCACGGGGTACATTCTGCCTTCCAGGCTAATAATCGAGCCAACCACATCATTTCCGTTCTCCGAAGGTTCTTGATTGTCGGAATGCTGGGAGAAGAAATTTAAGAAATCCTCTGCCTGGAGGGTGGCGCTGCTGATTATTATTCGTAGCTCCGGTCTTCGTTTCCGTATCTTCTTTAACAAGCCAAGAAGAATGTCTGTGCTTATAGATCTTTCATGGGCTTCATCAACCATGACCACTGAGTAGCGAGATAGGAGGGGGTCAACCAAAGCCTCTCGAATAAGAAGTCCATCTGTTAAAAACTTGATCTTTGTAGAGGCAGATGTTACATCTTCGAATCTAATCGAGTAGCCGACTTCTTTGCCCAGCTCACAGCCATATTCCTCAGCAACTCTGATGGCGACTGTTGTGGCGGCTACTCTCCTGGGCTATTGCGCCAGTCAGCATGAATTACGGCAAGGAATAAAAATCTCTTACTTGGGTGACGCCGATTATCTTCCCGTCAGAGCACCAACCGGCATTCTCAAGAAATTGGGGTATTTGGGTGGTTTTGCCAGAACCCGTCTGGCCAACGACGATTGTGACAGGGTTTTTCTCAATGACATAAAGCAAGCTATCGTGATGCTTGGCAATAGGAAGCAGAGCTGAGGGTTTATGAAGAGCAGGGATAAAATCTGCACCGAGCTGAAAATCTGCCATAGTGAATGTCATGAGAATGTCATGAGAATGTCATGAGAAATTCATAATGGCATATTTCTTTCTCCCGGTGCTCCTCAGTTTAAAGCTTGTGTACTGCAGAGATATGGCGAAACAGAGATCATGCCCTTGCCTTATGCCTTCTGCCTTATTCAGCATCTATTCTTAGTTAGAAGATTATGTAAGTAGGCCGTGGCATAGAAATATAGGTAGCATAGAGCTTCTATTATCTGATTGATTTTATGATTTCAAGGTCAGGTTCACTGTAAGAGGTTCAGTTGTGAAGCGTAAGTTCTGCAGCGGGCGCATCAGTGGCAAGCCACAATAGGTCAGCGCTGTTATGGCCTAGCGTGGCGGGGAACGTCATCAGCGTCGCAACTCAGTTGCCCCTCAGAGCTCAGCACTCAGGCGCGCATGTGCCCATGTGCCCATGTGCCGTAGCTGTATCATAATCACTGCACTGATAATCATAATCACTTATGATCTCAACTCCTGTTTTACCTTTTAATGCGTTCGCACAACCAAACGTGATCCTCAGTGGCTCCTGAATTATCACCCTCGTACAGCATTGTTTTCCCCTTTTCATAAATTTTCTTTTTGCACATCCATTTCGCAACTAGCCAAGATGTCAGCTCCGACTGATACGGTATGTTTTAGGCAGCCTGTTGAGTTTATGCAGTCGTTCGAATCTACAGCCTAACGTCTGCCACGTTTACTAACATTGCGCTTCGTATTTGTAGAATAAGACCAACCCGTCCACTGCGGCGCCTGAATCTCCGACGACTGTACGTCCTTTCGAGATGGACGACGACGATATCCAAGAGACGGGCATCCTTGGTGACGAAAGTGCCCATCCCACTACTGCGCACGCACCCGAGACTACGGCTGCGACCTCAACTACGACAACTGCTGTAGTGCCTGACAACGCTGCGCCTCCGAAGCCTCCTCGACCGCTTACTGAACAGCAAAAGAATGAGTTGATTTTGAAGGAGGCATTTCCAACCATTGAATTGCCTGTTATCAAGGCAGTCTTGACCGCGAGCGGTGGTCAAATTGACCCAGCATTCAATGCTCTTCTAGGTGCGTATGGACCTATCTATACCTAAGATGTTTCTAAACGTAGAAAAGGTATGAGCGATCCCGATGCCATCCAGAATGAGCCCGCACGCGAGCCTGCCCCCCCGCCGCCACCGCCGCGACCAACTGGGCCTAGAAGTCCCATGACGCAAATGGAGGCGGACGAGCTTTATGCCCGACAGCTTGCGCAGCATTATGACAATGTTGGCGCCTACGAAGCTAGAACGACGAACCGGAGCCCCGGCGGCCCGTATCGACGACAGGAGACCGGTCTTAAGCCCAACGAGATGTACGACCGGGATCACAGCTTTATCGATGATGACCTTCCTGTCATCAAGGAAAACCTACGCAAGGGATTCATCGAAACCCAGACCAAGGTCAACTCTTGGTTCACCAACCTGAAGAAGAAGATCGATGGGGAGTACGACGAGGACGAAGATGAGACACAGCCTTCCAAGAACCAACGTCATGGCCCCATGGGTAGACGCAGCGGAGAAGGCTCCCGCAGAAGCACAGATTACGATCGTTACGATGCCGACCCGCAGGTTCTCAGCGACGACTTTGCAGGCATGAGACTTCATCCCGACGGTCGTCAGTGCAGTCCCCTTTACACCACATGAGGGCTACGCGGCTAACAGACATATAGGATCATCTCAGGATCGCATGGCAAATAATCCTGGTCTCTTCAGGCCGCCTCCGCCCTCTACTTCCCCCAAGCCCGATAGTCGCAAGGTTGCCTTTAAGGAGAGCATAGAGGATATCGACCAGTATGAAGCTTCCCCGAGAATCCCGCCTAAGGACAGCACAACTCCGCCTCCTGGCAAGCAGAGCAAATGGCAACCATTGTCGTCAGTCGACCCGAACCCGATTTCAGACAACGATCCGTTTAGCCTTGGAGATAGTGAAGATGAGAAGGATGCGAAGGAGAAGAGCGGTGGGGCGATCAAGATGGAAGATAGCGAGAGGCTCAAGCAAGCTACAGCAGATGCTATGGCTGATAGCTTAGTCAGTTCGAGCAAGAAGACGGACGGTAAAGAGTAGGATATCTTCCTGGGGTTATTAGAGTGTTTTCATTGGCGTCGAGTAGTATCGTCAAATGATATGCGCAGGTTAGTTGTGTCGTGCGCGGCCTGTGGTTTTGACATAAACAGATTCATCTTGTCCCATCAATCCTCAGCGGCCCAATGTTTGGACCGATTCCGAATGAGCAGCAAGCGCCTATCAGATGGACATATTTGACATTTTGTAAGGGGCCTACCTAAAGCGGCAAATAATGTCATATGTGATGTGTACCTAGGAAGGGGAGTGACATGCTCAGTAACGATTTGATTGGCCACTCAGCTACGACCCTTTCGTATCCGTATTGTACCCTGTTACGCGACGTCTTCGGTAGCATTAGGTTCAGCTTCTTGGTGTTCTACGCGCAACGATGATCTGCAATACTTTTCGGCACGCGAAGATCCGGCAATACTCCCAATGGTTTTGTCTCCGAAGCAGCCTAACTAAGTATTCACCAATGTCACCACCCAGATCCTTCGGCCCCCCGTAGCTCGCTTAGTACGTTCCCCGCATAGTATGAGTTCGATGAGAGGTATATAATGGCATTGTTACCTGGATGTCTCGAGAAGTTTCATGTGGGAGGCCATTGTACATATCATGCTTTCGTATATCGTCAATTTTTTTGCATTCTCGTCCCCTTCACCCATGTGATCATAATAGCATATATATATTGGTTTTTTCCCTTCAGCTGTGAAGATAATGCCACAGCTAATCGACAAGCTCGACATCGGGACGTCCGCCGTGACGAAGTACGCTACACTCGTAGTCGGCTTGGTATGTTCTTGCGTGAGATCTTTATAGGAGAGTTCTGACCATCAACCTACGTCGTATAGATCGTCGTATATAATGTGTCGAGGTTGATCTACAACCTTTACTTCCACCCGCTCCACAAATTCCCTGGACCGAAGCTGTATGGGGCGTCGCCAATCCCGTGGGCTATCAGGCACGCTACCGGCTCCCAGGCGTTCTTTACCCAGCAGCTTCACGATAAATATGGACCCGTCGTCCGCATCGGCCCTGACCACCTCTCCTTTACCGACCCGAAGGCATGGAAGGATATCTACGGCCATCGCGTCGGGGCCGACAGCCACTCGCCTGAGATGTCCAAGGCTAGAACCTTTAACAGGGTTGTCCGCCACATACCGCCCTCGATCTTAAACGCGGACCGTGAAGAGCACTCGAGATACCGCCGCGCCCTCTCGCACGGATTCTCCGACAGCGCAATGCGTCAACAGGAACCCATGATTGCGAAGTACATTGATCTTCTACTAAAGGTTAGTGACTGGAAAGTCTCTTCATACCGATCAGCCTAAGAACTAGTCCGCCCCTGAGATGTGGAGCTAGAACCATTTACCCCTTTATCCCTTGCGTATAACCCGCCCCTGTCTTTCTGGTCATTATCTAGCATAAAGTAAACAATAGGCTCTAACTATGGCTTAGCGACTACACGAGGAATGCGGCGAGGGAAAGACGAAGCTGAACGTCGAAGCTTGGTACAATTGGACGACGTTCGATATCGTAGGCGACCTCGTCTTTGGACAGTCGTTCCACTGTCTCGATAATATCAACTACCATCCCTGGGTCGAGTTCATTTTTGGTAGCATACGACTTGGTGCCATCATGGTATCAATGACTTATGTGGGCTTAGGCGAACTCGTGCAGATCATGGTCAAGATGAGCAAGAATGCGGTCGTTAGAGTACGAAAGTATACCGACGATATGGTGCAGACGCGGTTGGCGATGAAGAAAGATCGCGATGATCTCTTTGATGGTCTCGTTAAGAGACGTCAGGAATGGGTATGTTATTACCTCTCCCCCGACACTACTGGTATAGAATATTGACTTGGGTCGAACCCCGACTTAGAATTTGTCGTTCGAAAAGCTGTCTGCGAATGCGTTCATTCTCGTTCTAGCCGGATCTGAGACAACTGCAACTACGTTATCCGGTGCTACGTATCTGCTACTGACCCATCCAGAGATTCTGGAGAGGCTTAAAAGAGAAGTTCGTTCGGCATTCAGCAGCGTGGATGACATCAACATCAACTCGGTCAATAAGCTATCGTACATGCTCGCAATTCTCAACGAGGCACTACGACTCTACCCTCCCGTAACGTCAGGTTTGGTCCGAACCGTGCCCCCCGGAGGAGACCAAGTTGCAGGCCAATTTGTGCCCGGTGGTGTAAGAACGTATCTCAAGATTACGAACGGCAGAAGCTAACATACACACTTAGACGTTTGTCGAGGTTCAGCAGTGGTCGATGAACCATAGCAAGGAGAACTGGAAGGACCCATGGACCTTCAACCCCGAGCGATTCTTAGCAACCCCCGAGGAAGCGGCCAAAGCAGGAAACAGGCTCGATGCTCTGCAGGCTTTCAGCGTCGGCCCGAGGAATTGCATCGGTCGCAAGTATGGCAACCCCTGACACCCAAGAGGAAGTAGATTGACTGACATGGTGTTCGCATTATAGCCTTGCATACGCCGAAATGCGCATGATCCTTGCTCGGATCGTCTACGACTTCGACATGAAGCTCTCCGACGAGAGTCAGAAGTGGATTGAGAGGCAACGGACATTCGCACTTTGGGCCAGGTCAGTATTTCCCACTTCCCAGTAGTTCGCTCCCAATAGGTCACAACTACTTTCAGACATCGTTGAAGAACTATAACTAACCTCTGGGTTGAAACAAACAGAATTCCTCTTTATATATACCTAACTCCAGTCAAACGATAGTCTACACCGTGCTGCGAGAACATGGGTACCTAAGATAGGACGCCGAAGAGAGAGATCTAGTTAATGTAGATATTTTATGTACATGTAGGACGGTACTGAGATCTCAAAGCTCTGTATTCTTATCGGCATGTCTTTTAGGATACTAGGGAACATCTGGATTTCCTGTCCATAACATATCAATCCCCTTCTCTAACATTGATTGTATTTACGTCTATGTACCTTCGCTGGACAGTCATAAGCAAATAGATGTCAACTTCCGTGTTCTTATAATGTCGCCATCTCTGAGTGCTCCGTAAAAGTATATTATCTGCTACATGGTCGTCGCCAAGGACATTTGATGAAGATGACGCAGATTATTATGCGCCCACATAAATACATCTATATAATACACACCTAATCAGCTAGGTACCTACCTAATTGGTAGCTTAGCACCATGAAAAGTGCACATATCATGTTATATTTCTTGTTAGTTTTAATGACTTAGGTACGATTTGAACCATGTGAACTGAAATAGCAAAAGATGGCAATTGAAATTATTTCCAAGGACTACAGACTTAATGACATGAGATGTTACATCCTATATGTGAGCCAAGTACTCACGCCCAGAGCAGATAGGATGATGAGATGGTTCCAATTTAGAATGGCGGAAGGGGTAGGCGTTAAAGGGAGGTTAAAATAGAACTAATATAGGTACAACCACCTACTCTAAGGCGTGTCTCCTTCAGTTCGACGGCATAGTCATACGTAACACAAGGGGTTGTTTAAAATACAACTGGTCTCACAATAATCACTCTTAACAATCTAATGGGGAAATTGTCTGAAAGCAGTAGCGTGATTTGCATATAAAATATCAACGCCATGAAAATCACAGAGAGACCTGAGTTTATTAGCGGAAGATAGAGACTGATTCTGACATTGTCTCTTGATCAACCCAAGGTACGATGATAGACTCGATGATAACCAACGTACACCACACAGGACTTCAACGATCTAATGTTATTTGCCACAGATCCTAGCCGCATGGCCATCAGTGTACGTTGGGTAATAGATAGAGAGGTATAGCTATCATTCGATCTACATTGGGCTCTACTGGTATTCCTTACAAGCTAGGTGTTGGTACGTGAAGATATATTGTCGACAGGCCTTGTACCAGCTGAGCTCTGTCAATTTTCTCTGCCTTATTTGGAGTACGCCGTTCAATTTTCAAGCTTGTCAAAAAATTAAGCAAAGAGAGTGTCGGACGAAGTTGATATAACTAGAGGAAAGGGAAAAAAAAGGAACACGAGACATTAGCAATGAAAATAACGTAGGAGGTCAGAGTGTCGAGTGGAATTTAGAGGTTTGTGGTGATAAAACGGCGGAGAGAACGGCGCAGCACCGGGATTCGCCGGCCGACGGGTTCGGGACTGACCCCGGCTCTCGTCACAACTCAGCCTTGCGCGTGAGATGTCGAAGGCCACGGGGCGAAGATTGAGCTTTTGATTGGTTAATCGCTTCACTGGTAAAGAGGGGAGATGAAGAGATGCCAAGTGGATCGATCGACCAGTTGTGGGGCTGAGAGAGAAGCTACTTCTGCAGCCCCATTCCCGAAGAATGAAGAATCGAATGCTGGAAGTGCTTCGGTGCTCTGCTATTCTGGTGCTGATCTGGTACTGCCGCTGCATCTGCACCTACGACTGCACCCAAACTGCACCCAAACTGCACCCAATACAAGCATCGCAAAGGATTCGCGGGGGACATATATCCGCCGAAAGGCCACGAGCTCATAAATAAGCTCGAAGCGGGTAGAGCCCGGCTTTCCTTTTCAAGTCTTTCTTTCGAGGCCCGTGACATGAAGGAAAGAAGGAAAGAAGAAATGCGTGCGCATCGTACCAAGGGGATTCAAAGTGTGAACAAAAGTGGCTCCCGATCTGGCGTGCCCCACTATAGAAGACACAGGAGTCCCATATGAATATGAAAAAAAGGAACGGGGTTTTAAAGCTTGTCGTTATCATATGTAGTCTAGAAACTTACGAAGTACAAAAAAACTATCGACGCATCTCAACCAGCTCATTACGTATCAGATACAATCCTCGGTTCAACTCGAAAAATGAAGCCGGGCCTACCATTAAACGCCTGTCGATCCACAAATCGTATGAAATATCAGCCAGTCTGCCAGTTTGTAGTCTGCAAGGTTGTTAGATTGCTAGCACCTATAGCAGCTCGTCACCACTAGCTCCTCGGCGGTTCGAGGCCTCGGGGCTATCCAGCAATCGCATTGCCGTGCAGACTTGACGTCGTGAAGCTCAACTCAACTCTTCGACTCTTCAACTCTTAACTCCTTCTCCATTTTTTCCTGTAAGGTACCTTTCCTATCAACCCCTCGGTTCCCTTGGCCCCTCCACGGGAACTCAACATCGCTATATTCAAGTCTGGGGCACGTCCTCGTCATTCTTCTGCGTCACATCCGTCCTCGCTGGACCTATCAGAAGCTCCACCGTCTTGTTACCCGCTAGGCAAAGCAAGTCCTAAGCCCTTTCATCGGGATCACCAGCCGCTTCATGCAGACGACGGTACTACACTTCACCCCATTTGACCCCCACCTCCCTGTGCACTCAACCATTGGATCGCATACCCAATACTTTGGGCTCTTGCACCTCGTCTTACCAAACCACTCCGGTTACCTGAACCTCTGGGTCCAGTACCCGCCGGCACCGTTATACGTTATACGATCGGTCAGATCGTCGCCAACGTGACCCTCTCTCTGTCGCCACTCGACGGTCCTCTCGTCGTGGGAATCAAACCCGGCCTAGAAGAAGGTATAGTACACTTGCTACATTTATCAGATCTGATGCCCTCGTCACCTTCGTCCCTTTTGCGTGGGTCTTAAAACCCAGACTCCTCTGTGCAGCATTCCGAGGTGTGGTGGCTGATACTTAGAAAAGCTGCAGTTGGGCGGGAATCTCGTTCGAGAGCTATACGCCTACTGGAACGCACCCCTCTCCCGGCCTTGCCACACGTCTGGATCTTAGTTCATCTTGTGTTACGTGCCTTTGATTATCATTTCCGTTCTTCTGCTTGTCTCCTTTAGCCACTTGGTATTCTTCAGGCAGATAACTACATGACTCGAGAGACATACCTCTCGAACGCTTGAGTCTTCGTCTCTACATCAACCCCGCCGTGCTGCCAATATACAATATACACATTTCCTCTTAGTCTGCCCCTGGTACAACCGCTCCCCTGCATTAGTTACACGGGGAAGACGGCCGTCCGAGTCATCATTATTGAGGCACGCTTCTGCCGCCAGCCTGAGGTCTCCACCAGAGCGAACAGCCTTCGCAGGCTGGTTGCGGGCGCTGCTGCCGCATCATGTAAGTGTAATCCGTCAGCCGCGGACCATGTCTTTCCCCTGCTTCAAGCGCTAGATCGCTACTCTCCATGATGGCAGGGGTCACTAATACCTCTCCAGGAAGTTCGGCAAGCAAATCCAGAAGCGTCAGCTTGAAGTGCCAGAATATGCTGCCAGCTTCGTAAACTACAAGGCACTTAAAAAGGTACGTCGGCTACTGCTTTGTTTGTTTCATCTTAGTCAATAATGCATGCTTCCCCGTGAAACTTGAGCAGCTTGGGGAAGAGTCAGGACCGTGCCCATCGGGAGAAACTCGAACTCTCATTCGTGCTGTCTTAATTGAAACGCACGGTGCTTGGAAAGTGGGATCGTATCACTAATACCAGCCAATAGCTCATTAAGAAGCTCTCTGCTACCCCGATTTTGAGTGCCCAAAATGACCCTCGCTTTACTCCCACGCCGGTAGATACCCAAGTCGCCTTACAGGCCAATAAAGCAAAGTTCTTCTTTCAACTGGTATGGCCAATCTCTCCCTCCCTCTTTCTCTCTCTCTCTCTCTCTCTCTCTGTGTGTGTGTGTGTGTGTCGAGAGAAAGCATTTATCCAGCAGCGTTGCTCATATGACATAGGAACGAGAATTAGAGAAAGTGAACGCGTTCTATCTTCAGAAGGAAGCTGAGGTATGTGAACCTATCACCGTCTATCTTCTACCTATATGTATCCCTGGTACTGACTCTAGATAAGCTTAAAATCCGTCTCAAGACACTGCTAGACAAGAAGAGAGTTTTACAATCCCGTCAGGGTATATCTAGACGTTCGGCCAAATTCGCGACCCTAGAAGAAGGGTTCCAACAATTCGCCAACGATCTGAACAAGCTCCAGCAATTTGTCGAGATCAATGGAACTGCCTTCTCGAAGATCCTCAAGAAATGGGACAAAACATCTAAATCCAAAACCAAGGAGCTGTATCTCTCCCGTGCTGTGGAGGTGCAGCCCTTCTTCAATGCACCGGTGATCAGCGAGCTCTCGGACCAGGCTACGACCAGTCTACAAGAGCTAGGAGCTTGGGCCGATGGCGACCATGTTTCATTTGAACCTCGATCAGAACACATGGTGAGTAGTCAACATCTACTCGGTACGGACGAAGGCGACGCGGATAGTCTACTGCTCGACACGGCAATTACCGGCAATTTGGAATCCCTGAGAGACCTCCTATCAAGGATGCGAGCTGGATCTGCCTCGCCGTCCGGTATGGATATCTCTTTGATGGAAAGGGTAACCCGCACGTTTCTGGCTGCCATTCACGAGGCCCCGCAAGCCTCGCTTGAAGTTCTATTAGAGACTGGGCTCGTGGACATTCGGTCCGAAGATGACATCAACGAAAGAAACTGCCTTCATCAGGCCACTATCTACGGAAACTCGTTCGTGCTAAACGTGGGTCTTTCGAGGGGAGTGGAAGTGAATAGGACAGATGTCTATGGGCGGGTACCGTTGCACTATGCGAGCATGCATGGGCGGCTGGACATGCTTGAACTCCTGCTGCAAGGTAAGGATGATTTCGACCACTAGTTTAATGGTGTTCATGCTGAAATTGGGAATGCAGCGGATCCTACGACGATCGATCTGATCGACCACGATAACTTTACTCCGCTCATCCACGCCATCATCCATGGTCACTTTGCGTGCGTGCAACGGCTTCTCGCGACTTCAACGCGTCTAGACCCCGTGTCAGAAACGGACCATATACCACTCAATCTCGCTTGCGAGCATGGATCGCTCGACATGGTCGAGCTTCTACTACAGCATGGCGCACAGATTCTACCGGATGCTGAAGGGCTGTACCCGCAACACCTCGTAGCGCGGTCGGGACAGACGCCCCAACTGCTCCGTTTATTGCAAGAGTACGGTGCTGATCTGGACCAAATCGATAAGCTCTATGGCTGGACCCCTTTAGTACATGCGGCGAGTGAAGGGAACGTGCCTTGTCTAGAAGAGCTCTTGAACGTGGGCGCCGACCCTAATATCGTCGACGAGAAAGACTTTCCCGCCATGTACTATGCGGCTTGGGAAGGGCATCTAGCATGCATGCAAAAACTTACGCCGTATCAAAGGAGGAATGCAGCGAGTCCCATGATGGTGCAAACGGGCGGCCCCCTTTTAGCCCCCTTGGGGAGTGGAAGTGCACCTGTTCCTATGTCGCTTGACGCCGACACTATTCCCGTCCTCGAACTTCCGCCGCCCATAATACCTCTACGACGTTACGGCCATAACTTTCTAGATACGAAGGCGGTTGTCCTGATCAGCTTTCAAGATGAGGATCACCCCTTAATTTTCTTTCACGATAGCAAATACCCTGCTGCGAGACTCACAATATCCTCTAAGCTGTCAGACCTCATTCCTAAGAACATAATATTACCGTTCCAAGAAGATACCCGGCTCGTATCTTTCCAGGTCGACAATCTCGACACCTTCACCCTTGATTTTGACGTCTTTCCGACTTACGGCGCTAAGATCATCGCGAAGACCGTTGCTCTTCCCAATACGTTCCGAGCCTCATGGAGTAGCTCGGGGAAGTGCTGTCTTCCGTTGTTCGACCCTCGACTCCGGGCGATCGGCCAAATTACTTTCAATACGCAAGTGATCAAACCATTCCAAGGAACGCCGTTGGAGATCACAGATTTTGAGACTTATTGGAAAGCAACGAGCCAGCTAGATCAGAACCCAAACATGTTCGTCACTGGCTCGAGTCTGTCTGGTGACTTTGTGCAACTATACGTTCAGCATACCAGCGATGGAATTCCCGTTATATGGCCACAGTGGATGATCCAGTGTGGTGGCATCGATATATCGGTCTCGCGATTGTCTTACGAGCAATTCACTACTATCACATCGTTGAATCCGAGCCTGGCCCAGCTTCCCTTGATACCTTCGCAGGAGCTCAATAATATTGCCGAGATCCATCACGTCATCAACACGGCAGGCGTTTCTTTGGAGCAGGCACTGTCCTTGATTCCTAACTCGATGCATGTCAACCTCCAGATCATCTACCCGTCGGAAGAAGAGGAGAGACGGCTCGGGTTAGGGCCGACGGCGAACCTGAACAACCTCGTCGACGCGATACTGACCATCGTATTCGACCACGCGAGGGAACAGCGGGCGCAGAGGATGACGGCGCCTGACACGGTCAGGTCGGTGGTCTTCAGCTCCTACAACCCGACGCTCTGTACGACGTTGAACTGGAAGCAGCCCAACTTCCCCGTGTTCCTCTGCAACGATCTCGGGCGGGAAGAGACCATGCTTTCGCCGAGCGTGATCCAGAGTAGCGGACGAAGAACGTTCTCGGTGAAGGAGACGGTGAGGATAGCGCAGAGCAACAACTTCATGGGGCTGGTCTGCTGCTCTCGATTGTTGGTGAGTTTACACCCCCTGGGGTTCTAACTGCTCGTCTGTAATACATGGCTAACATGGTCTCGCAACTAGAATATGGTTCCGGCTCTCGTAGACGCGATCAAGTCGCACGGGCTAGCGTTGGTTGTCGACAAGTCGGCGGAACAGGCGACGGATCCGTACTTACACGAATGCTTTTCCATTCCCAAAGGTGTCGACGGGTTTCTTAAGGGCAATGGTGTACTGCGATTTAACGAGTCTATAGACGTATAGACAAGAAAAGAAAAGACGGTTAGGTCAAAGAGGCGGCGGTTGGTCATGAACTTTAATTAAACCCTTCTGGTTATAATCCTGTAGGGACGAGCGTCTGATGTCTAGTTCACGCGGAAGCTTAGACGGTTATCACCAAGTAGCTAGCTTAATGGGAAATGAAAGCGAGAAAATGCGCTTGTATTCTTTTTCGTTACGTCGTAGGTATCATCGATCAGGCATCATGACCTAGGCGCCCTTGTATTCGTACTTCAGCGCGCCTAGGTCCCTCTCTGGATCCACGCCGCCCATGACCACCTTGGCGACCAGCACGACCCCGTAGACGATGGCGGGCAGGTTGCTCAGGCCGACGTGGCCCCAGTACCCCTGCGACACGGCGGACCTGGACAGGAAGCCGGTCAGGACGAGCACGGCGCAGAGGCCCATGTTCAGGTACGGCAGGTGGTTCTCCAGCGGCGAGCGAGGGTGGTTATCGGCCCAGAACGGCAGCGGTCCGGCTCGTCTCTTCTTCTTCTGTTTCCGGCTTAAAGTGATTTCGTCATCGTCGCTGTCGTCGTCCCCACTCCCACTCCTACGCCTGCCTCCATCCCCAGTCTTCCCGCCCCCAACCCACTCGTCCAAAACCCGTACCCCCGTCACCCCCGGCGGCAGCCTCGCCAGCATCCACCCCGTCGACGCGAGGCTCGACAAGCTCATCAGCGCCGCGAACCTACCGCTGCTGCCGCTGCTACCGCCGAACAGCAGCGCGACTAGGTACGGCAGCGCGGACACGGCGGGTAGGCAGAGCAGCAGGAGGCGGAACTGGGCGTTGCGCGTGTCGTTCTGCTGCGCCAGTGTCTCGATCAGGATTTCTTGCTCCTGCTCGTCGAGGGCGAGGGCCGACGGGGAGGGGCTGGCATCGTCGTCGTCGTCGGCGGGGTAGGCGAAGGTGCGGCGGAGGCGGGTTGTTGCCGTGTTCATCTTTCTATTCTTCGTTGGTTTGGCTCGCTCGACGGAAGTTTGGATTGTCTGCTTAAAGATGATATGCTTAGGCTTGGACGCCCATCCCGAACGAAGGTGTTCTGGTATCTCTTACGAGCAAGCTGTATGTCTTGTTTGCTGTTGTTTGGGATCAGGCTGAAGTTTATAAACAACTGCCAAACAAATGAGGTAGCCTTGTGACACTAAGGTTGGGCAAGGCATTACGTCAGGCCAGGGTATAGTTCAGCCACTTTAGTACCGTCAATGCGTCGGCATGTGAAGATGTGGCTGAGTAGGTGGTGTGGCTTATGCTCACATAGATTCCTGGGGTACGCTCGTCTCCTTTCTTGGAGGCACTCTTAGATATGTGTATTACAAAGAAGCAATTATGAGATATTATAGTTCACCTTCGTTTTCGAGCGTTTAAGAGGAATGTTCCCCCCTTTAGAGGTTAAGATGGGTTAAACGTGTGGGATCTAGAGTATCCTAGCTACCGTAAGGTCCGTAGAATCTCGGAGCAAGCGACAGGAGAACCAGATTACATATTTTAGGCATTCCGTTCTGGCCAGGGGATATGAAAAATCGTAGTATCTTGAGGTTGATAATCTATCCGATCTACCAACGTACCTCAGGTAGTTAATTATCACGTTGCGAGCACTCAGGGGTTGCCAAGAACGAGTGACAATGTAACTGGTGTTTCTCAGCGCCCAACTTTTCGTCATAGTTGGTAGACTTCTATACGCTTTTGGTGGCTGTATCTCATCGAGAACAAGGCCTTAGCACTGACCCACTAGTATAAAATTGCCTTTGTCAATAGAGTTGGTTCGGTAATATGCAAGCTTGCGAGGGCTATTCGGAAGTCAGGCAGACTAAACTATCGTACCAATCGAGTTGATCCAATGGTGGCATGCTTATACAGTATATAATACACATTATCTACGTCGTCGGGAACGCCTTGAATTTCCCGTTATTATCGTACTTCGCCTCTGCACGCACTTCGTTAGCCACTTAAACGAAACCCAACATCCCTACACGAAATGAAAACACGCAGCAACACAACAGACACTTACTGAAGAATGTATAACTCAGCGTAACTTCGTTGATGCCGCGCATGTTGAGGTCGTTGAGGAGGTCGGGGTCGAGGTAGAAGAAGACGGGCATGTCGACGGTCTCGCCGGCGTTGAGGCGCTGCTCCTCGAAGCAGAAGCACTGGATCTTGGAGAAGTAGGGGGCGACCTGGGCGGGGGTGACGCTGTAGGTGGCGACGCCGATGATGTCCGAGTCGCTGCGGTTCGTCGCCGTGTAGAAGGCCAGCGCCGTCTCCCCCGGCAGCACCCGCACCTCCCGCTGCTGCGGCACGAACTTCCACGGCAGCACGTCCGATACCGACGCGCTGAACGTCACCCGGATCCGCCGCGCGTCCGTCACCGGCACTAGTCGCGATGCCGGGTCGAAGTCGGCGTCGTCGCTCGAGGGGCCGTGGCCCGGCGCTCGCACGGGCTGTCCGCCCCAGCCGGTCGTCTGGCAGATCTATTTCCGACGAAAACAAGTCAGCCTGCTTGCTACCCTATCTGAAGTATGATACTAATGTAGGAAAGCATAGCACCGGAAGGAGAGGAAAGGAAAGGAAGGGAAGGGAAGGGAAGGGAAGGGAAGGGAAGGGAAGGGAAGGGAAGGGAAGGGAAGGGAAGGGAAGGGAAGGGAAGGGAAGGGAAGGGAAGGGGAAAGGCGCACCATCTTGTACATCGGCACGGACCCGTACGAGAAAGCGACGGTGCCGAGGATGATGCTGAGCGTGTAGAACCTGTAAAACAATCAATTGAGCCTGGATTCCATGGAGGAAACGACTATACAAGCGCGGGAGATTGCTATATATACATTGTCGTCCGGTTCTTATATTTGTAGTACTCTCGCACGCGCTCCATCGACGGTAATCCCGTCGCGGCGGGAGCTTGCTGCTTCTTCGCAGCGCTATTTGAGACGGTCCTGCGCGGCGACGAAAGAGACGGCCGTGCTCGGGAAAGGGCCCGTCGACACGATGCACAGGCCCATGATGACGTGCTCGCTTGTAATGACCTCCATGAGGTCTGGTATAGGCCGTTCATTCTAACATGGAGGTGTTAGAAAGCTGGGTTGGTGATGATGGTGCCATTTTCCTCGTGGGGTCATATCGTTCAAAGGCTATTCCTGGGAGTTTTTAGGTGGGTCTGAGCAAGTTACAAGGGTCCAGTTAGTGAGTTTTCCGCTGTAACCCTGCGGTAAAGCTAATGCACTTAGCAGACCCCTACATTTCCCCCTACATATTGGAGAGCATCTGTAAAGACTCACATGCTCACATGGTCAAGCTCAAGTAACATACCATGGTTAACCAGAAGATGCCAATAATATTGGATACAGATAGATATATATACATATATATAATGGTAGGCCGCATATACAATCTCACTGTCCATTTGTAGCCTGGGCTTCTCCGTTTTATTCACAACTCCAGCCCAACTATGACAATTTCCCATTCGCTCTTTTGCCCAGGCCATTTACCTGCGCCAATACCCTCCCCCTCCTACCGGACCTGCTGAATACCTTTTGCAGCAGGTCTACGACAAATGTTTGAATAATCAATATGATCAGTCTTGCGAACAAATCCGCGATGCCCAACTTAGGTTGCTTGCCGCGGCTGTACGTGGAGTCGACAAACTCGAAGGGTAATCTAGCCCCGAGATGAGCCTGGGCCGCGTATATCCCGCTACTAAATCCGTCTTCGTGAAAGCCGTACTTCGTCCATGCCCCTGCATAACTGATTCCCCTCGTATTCTGTATCCTTGGTAAAGCCTGTTGCGCCCGAATCGCGGCGGGATTATATAGCGGGTGTGAGTAACAGTACCGCCCTTGGACAGCTTCTGGCTTCGGCTCGTGAATGGGGTTAAGTGTCACCAGCACATCGCCGAAGGGTTCTCTCGGGATGTGTTGCAGGATGTTCATGTTGTAAGTTAACGAGACCTGATCGATGTCCTTGCCCGTCCAAGGCGTCGAAACTGTCAGATAATTCCATGCGGACCACGAGTTCTGACGTTTCGGCATGTGCGAGAGATCCGAATGGAGGACGCAAGTGTTCTCCGAGGTCTGGAACGAGGACATTATTTCCTTTTCCTCCGTGGTAGCCGAAGGTTTGATGAGTTGGTATGCTTGATCTCCATGGGTAGCTAGTATGACGTGGTCGTATACATCCGTCTTTCCGTTCTCCAGGTGTAGCCTAACGCGCCCATCTTTGTCGTTGGTGATATGCTTGACTGTAGTTTTCAGGAACAAGTGATTTGGTGGGAACCCGTTCATCACGGCATTAATGTATGACTTCGCGCCCCCTTTTAGAGTGAGCCAGTCCGGCCGGGCGGCAACTGTACTGAGGAGATGATGATTCCACCTTGACAAAATGTCAGTAATCAAATCTTGGTTCCAATTGATCGGATTCATCAACTTACATGAACCGAACGAGTGTCACAGCTGGAAACTCCAAACTGCACTTGTCCGGACTCGTACTCCATACGGCAGCCGTCATAGGTATCAGGTAGTCGTTGCGAAATGTATCAGAATAACCTTCTCTATCCAAATACTGGCCAATCGTTTCCATGGACCTAGCATTATCCGAACTAGCATAGGAGTCATCCTCCTCCTCCAGTAGATCCAGAGCAAACTGATTAAAGCGAATGATGTCGAAAATCAGCCTCCACATCCTCAAGGAGAATATATTCTTCCTTTGACAGAATATGGCGTCTAGGCTGGTTCCCGCCCATTCGAAGCTCCCGCGGTCCCGTGAAACACCGAAGGTCATCTGAGTGGCGACAGTTGGGACCTTGATATTTTTCAGGAAGTTGATGAAATTTGCTGGCAGACCGTTAGTAAATGTATAAGTCTACGGGCCTTGTAGCTCACGAACGATAAGTTGCCTCGTTGAGCACGATAAATCCCGTGTCTACCAGGGTGGTGAATTTTCCCTTCTTCCATACTACCGTGTTGGTATGACCACCGAGGCGGTCGGCGGCCTCGTAGAGATAGACGTCATGGTGAGTGCGATTCAGAGCCCAGAGCGCACCGATGCCAGCAGAGCCGCTCCCGACGATAGCAACTTTCTTCCTAGGAACCCACCTGTTAGCTGACGATATCATCGATCTCTAGACGACGAAGGAATGCGACGACTGGGGAAGCTGCAGCAGGCGAGGTATTCTGAGATTCATAGACAGAATACAGATAAGAATAATGAGATGAAGGGAATTAGTAGGTACCTAGGTACGATAAGAAGAATCTAGGAACAAGCTGGCGGGAGGAAGAAAAAAATAGCTGTCTTGAGACATGACAGCTAGCTCTAAGTAGACATGTGTTAATGTGTTAGGCGCCATGAGCGGCCATACGGTACCGAACACTGTCAACTATTGAATGTTGTGGCTGCAAACAAGTGGGCAGGATGGATGGAATAGAAGAGTTCTTATAAGTCGAGAGCTTGCAGCTACTGCACTCCGTCGTCATACAGTACGTGTAAGCGCAGTCTTATGCAGCTTAGACTTACATTTCCATTTCCATCTCTATTTCCACGTGGTGGCTGGGCAGATGTGCACTCTGCTTATTGATAATTGATCGTTGTTTCTACCAACATCTAAGAGTTGAAGTTGAAGTTGAAATTGAAGTTGAAGTTGAGGTTGAAGGTAAAGGTTGGAGGTAAGGTTTCAGTCTTAGTTCTCCATTCGGAAGATGTTGCTAGTCATAAATCCGTGCGTTGAAACAGCTGCGGCATCTATTGACAAGGGTCTAGGTTACCGTGTCTACCGTGGCTATCCCTTATGAGAGACGTGTAGGTAGCAGTAGTGAGGTAAGATAAGGAATAGCATGTGATTTACATGCAGGTACAGTAGTAAATGCGAGCAGATCATTCTCATTATGAGTATAATTATAGCTTCAACAGGGTTCGCCTTCAGCTGTTAATACAACTTTTACGTAGAAGTCGTACCAAGCTCAATCGCCGCGATCATTGTGCAGCGCCCTGTGGCCGAGAGAAGTGCGACATACTTTCACGTCGAACATGAATTACGTAATTTACGACCGGTAAGGCCGTCTACCAACAAGTACTCACAGCTGGTTCACAAACGCTGTTTACGCAAAGTCTGCTGGCAATCAGCAGCTTCAGTTATTCGTGTCGGAAGACCGTAAAGCTTCCAGATAATTTCACACTCCGGTCACATCAATCGAAATGGTCCCCCGTCACGTTTAAAGATAACTTCGAATACATATGCGATGGAATATATGTCGAGGCTCAACGGGATCGAGTGTTCAGAGGCGGACGAACCGTCTAATACCCAATTCTTAGAAGCTCCATGTTTCAGTCTGCCCGGCTAATACAACTCGACGTCCGTAGAGAAAATAGGACGCAGAGCCTAAATTTTTCTGCTATCCGGGGGTTCAACTTTCATGGAGAAGAAAAAAAGAAAAAGACAAAAGAGAAATGAACAGCTCACAATAATTTAAAGGAAATTCCTGCGACGGTGTGTCGAGCACGGTCCACACTGTAGGCGCTAGTCCCTTTTCGCTGTGGCTGAATCTTTGTGGCTGGCTGCATATGTACCGGGTATGACCCACCTTAGTGGACCGCATTGGCATTGGTAGGCATTGGCATTGGCGGATCTGGAAACTGCCAGCCCGGCCAGAATTACCCGTGCCTAGAGGACCTGCTATTCTAAGTTACGCAAGACACATGACATCTCTTCTCTCTCGCAACTTCGATATCTCAACAGTAATCTGCCAACCACATTCAACGACATCCCATTCAAGAGCCCTTTCCGACGATCGGGCAGATAGCCAAGTACCGTCCTCTCCGCGCAAGATCTGGCTTCTAATCTGACGACATTCGACGTCGACGCATCCCTAATTGACCTAACCATCTCTTGCTCGCCCCACGATAAGTTCTCTCGAGAACGACCGAACCGACGAAACCAAAAGATCCGATTGCATCATCCATAATGGCCAACCCGCTCGACACGGATGCCGGCTCCGAGCTGTTCGGCAGCTACGAGGCCGAGTTCAAGCTGGTGCAAGCCGACCTGACGCAAAAGCTCGACCAGATCCCCGAGCTGAACGGGGAGCCGCGCAAGGCCGCCATCAGCGCCGCCGAGCGCGCCCTCGAGGAAGCCGACGAGCTGGTAACGATCCCTCTTCTCCTCTCCTATTTCCTCCCCCCCTTTTCACCTTACCACTTGCACAGTATGAACCAACGTAAACTAACAACCGCCCCCCCCCCCCAGCTCGGCCAAATGCGCCTCGAGAAGCAGAACATCCCGTCGTCGTCCCGGCCCAAGATCAACCAGCGCTTCCGCAACTACGAGACGGACGTGGACGCCTACAAGCGGAAGATACGGACGCTGGCCGACGACCGGGCGGCGCTGTTCGGGTCGCGGTACACGGACGACCCGTCGACGAGCCCGTCGGACCTGCAGCTGGAGCAGCGGCAGCAGCTCCTCAGCGGCACGGACCGGCTGGACCGGTCGACGCGGCGGCTGCGCAACAGCCAGGCCCTCGCCAGCGAGACGGAGGCCATCGGCGCCTCGACCCTCGCCGACCTCCACCAGCAGCGCGAGCGCATCTCCCACACCGGCCAGGTCCTCTACGAGTCCGAGGGCTACGTGGACCGCAGCGTCAAGACGCTCCGGGGCATGGCCCGTAGGTAATGAACCCTGCTGCCCCCCCTTGAAGCCCCCCGCGATAAATCTCGGCGTGCGACGGAGAGAGTGCTAATGATTTTGGTTGCGCTAGGATGGCTACGAATCGGGTGATCACCGTCGCCATTATCACCGTGCTCGTGATCCTGATCATCGCCGTCATCTACAGCAAGTTCAGGTGAAAAAAAGCAAAGGGCACGAGTAGTTGATTGGTCCGATAAGCCCAGCCTATAGGCTGAGCGTAGACTACGAAACCTACGTCGGCGTGAATAGATAGCATCTGTACAATTTTCCCCGCCGCGTTGTAAGGAGGTAGTGTGTGGGCTGTCAAAGCAAGTTTTCTATACGGCGTTTGAGGAGCGAAATTAAAGGGGGAAAGCAATTGGAACAATTACACACATCACAGTCGTTTCTTCGTACATATATTCCCTCTCGAATTCATTAGGGTCCTGGAAGTTGACTCGGACCTTTTTTTAATACCAAAGACATTTACGAGAGAGAAAACAACGAGTCGTAATCCCGTAGTACGCCTCAATTCATTTAACTGGACTACCCGAATGCACTTAAGATCATCATAGATATCTAACTTGAAGGTTTAAGGCAACAATTTATACGTTGCAAAGCGGGTATCAAACTCGGTTCGGGCTACCGGCCCCGGATTTATCTCCTACCAGGAGATTTAGGCTTCCCGACTTTGCCCGCGAAAGCCGGGCCGTGTCTCTTCTCCTGTCCGAGTCCCCGTCTGCCATTGGCGATACCTCCCCGGCCGCTTCTACCGCCTCTGCCTCCACGCATGTTGCCGCCGCGGAAGCCACCACCGCGCGTGCCACCGCCGCGGCTGAAACCCTGCCCTCGAGGGCTGGCACTGCCCCTACCACCCCTACCACCCCTGCTAATCTGTGTCTTAATGGCAGAGACGTCCTTGTCGTCGACATCCATCTCGTCATCATCGTCGTTGCCTCGCTTGTTAGAGAACTTGAGACGTCCGCCCCGGCCCCTACGGCCGACATCCTTGCTCTTGAGTGCGGCAACGTAGGCTCCGACGCCGCCCTCCTCGCCGCCCCCGGGAGTGTCGATGACCATGGCGTCGTCATTATCGTCGTCGCCGCCTAGGATCAGCTTGCCGTCGATATCGGTCCTCGCCTTAGTCCTGCCCGCCTTGCGCAGCTTGCCGGGCTTCGTAGAGGAGATGCTGGCGAGCGCCTTGCGGTCCAAGAGGTCCAGGGGCTCGTCTTCGTCTTCCATGATGTACGTGGAGCCGCCCTTCTGGGCCTTCCGGGGCTTGCCGAGAACCTCGGCGTCTGAGTCGTCCGACGCATCTGATTCTTCGCTGCTATACAGCGCTTCATCGTACTCGCTTTCGAAGCGGCTTCGTCGCTTCCCGTTCTGCTGATCCCCCTCGTCGCCTTCTTCCTTGGCGGCATCCTTCCGTCTTTTGCTGCGCTCCTTGGTCTTGCGGATGTTGGTTATTAACTTGCGGTCCGCTTCGGGGCAGTTCCGGTTGACGGGTTCGAATCCGAAGCGACGGACCATTCGCTCGATAATGTGCCTGACCTTCGCTCTAAAGTGCCCCTTGTGCTCGTGCGCCCAGACCATCAAGTTCGGAATCATGGTCGGCAAGCGCGGGAGCATCAGTTCCGTCGGCAGACTGATAACACACACTTTTACAAACCCTAAAACACTCTTGACGATCTCTCGGTTGTTAGAGGTCAAAAAGAGGTCCATAGTCTGCACGAGATCGCTCAACACTCCTTGATCAACAGTCTCGCGGAACTCGTAGAGAATCCGAGTCAAGGCGGTGATAGAGGCAGATATCATATGCGGCGTGTTACCCGCAAGCCCAGCGCTGACCATGGTGAAATATTCTTCGACACTTGCAGACACCGGAGCTGCGCCTTTAGCCATATGCGGTACTTTGCTAATATTGATTGGCTTGCCCTTCAATTCCGCTAGCCTTTGGCCCATGAGGACAAGCAGCTCAAAGGCAGACGTTCTAGCCTTCTCATTATTTTCTTTGCAACATATAACTACTTCGGATAGTACCGAGGGGATGAAGTGAAGTTCATTCTCGGGAATGAAGGGAATCAATGCGGCGATCGCCGCCAGGCGGTCCCTGCGCGCAGGGACTGAGACCTTCTCTGCACTAGAAAGGATCAAATTCTGAAGTTCGGCATTCCGTTCCTGAAGGGCCACCTTTCCAGTCTTAGACTCGGCAAGACGTGGGATTAATTTGTAGGCTTTCTTCTGTAGCTGGGGTTCATCGGCTCTAACGATGATAAGGGCAGCAATGTTGAAGAGAGGTCCGAAGCTCTGTCGAGGAAGGTAGGCGGACATGGTAATTACCAAGTCCATCAACGTCTGACCTGTAGAAGGCATCTGTGGTTCCTTGGACTTTTGGCCTTTCTCCTTTGTCTTTTCGCCATTGGTTTCGTTTAGTGATGATGCCAACATTGTACTGACACGGTCAAACGTTTCAACAAGTTCCTTCTCGGGCGTGATACTCAGATAGGCGTTGATAGTCTGAAGTATAGGACCTCTGGACTGGGGAAGTGTTTGACTATAGACGTTGAAGAGGACTGCTAAGAGGTTACCCGCGAAGCTCCCGAGGTAAGTCAAATTCTTTTGCGCGTCTTCCTTCGAAACGCGACTTCTAAGAAGTAAATTGGCTTCGTCTTCTATTGAAGCTACCGTTTGATTCGATTCCACGAGGGCCTTGAGCGCTCGGCAGACATCAAGCCTGAGATCGACTTGTTTGTACAGGATGTTGGCGAGAATTTCAGCAAACGCTTGGTCAAACGCCACTGTCAGGTCTAAGGGCAAGGTGCAATAGCCAGGTAAGATAGACCAGGTCTGGTGTACTAACGTTTCGTAGATTTTTATCTCCATCGTCTTAGCAGCTTCTCCGTTGTCGAGAACCCGTTGATACATGGCCTCGCTTAATGGGATGAATTCCGTTTTAAAATGCTGGAGGTTAGTATTGGTGGTGTAATCTCTGAGAATCGGCAGCATCCAAGCCCTACCGGGCTGACCTTTCTGTGGCTTGACGAGGTTTAGAGGGAGAACGCTGAGGACGGATTCGGGACCCATTGCTCGAGTTGCTTTGCCGAGCACCTCGTCTGCCTCCTTTTTACCCATGAATGATTCGTTTCCGCGGAGTTCTCCCACGGTCCGCGCAACATTCAGCATCATAGGGTTAGCACGCCACTTCAGCGCATCGAAAATTGCACCGAGAACGTTGAACGACTCCATCCAGGCTGCTTGATACTTTACGCTGAGGAGATTCTCGGCAATTTTTGCTATCTTCTCGATAACCTTCTCATCATAAATCGAGGGCTCAATTATGACCTGATCGGGGATGCAGTTGGCCATAAATGAGATTAAACACTCCGACGCGGAGATCCTTATGTTGTGCGAGGGTGACTCCATGAACTCAGACACCAATATAAATAGATCCGGGAGTTTCTGAAACGTATCCTCGGGCTCCATCTGTGCAGAGACATCGTAACCTCGTGACAATATCGCAATCCAAGGGGGGAGTAATTGCGTGTCGTTCGAGGATGGGCGTAGCTCTGAGATGATCTCCAGGAGTCGTGGCAGTTTAGAAGATGATACCTCGTCTGCCATGCCCTCGAAAATCATCTCGAAGATTTCGAAGACAGCCATCGTCATGTGTTCATTCCCGGTCTTTGCAATACTAAGCAGGAGTTCGCACAAGGCCTCGATGTTTGTGCTTGGCCAGCCACCACTTGCTAACGCTACTGTTTTAACAAGTTGCAGGGCATGTATGAGCGCCGGGTCATGTTCTGCGGACGGTTTCTTCTGCTTCCTCGACAATGCAGCTTTATTGGCTACTTCATTCAAGCTCTTCATAGCTGTTTCGGCGCATAGATCTGCTGCTGGATGATCCGTAGACGGACTCGGAGGGGGATTCTTCAGCACTTTTCGTAGGGCGTCTTGGGCACGCTTTCGTACTTTCGGTCTATGGTCTACCGCGAGATGGAGGAGACCGGCGACAGCCCTTCGCGGACTTATCTCGCTGGCAGGGAGCTTCCATGCTGCCGAATCCTGTGCAAGAAGTAGTGACTCGAGGCAGCCAATAGAGGACTTTATCAAAGGCGCCTCTGCATCTTGAAGAAGAAGGATAGGGGCCAGTAATGTGAGGATCTGGGTGAATTTGGATCGAAGGAGGGGTTGCGGCGCAAAGGGTGTAACCACATCGAGGAGGTAGACGACAGACGGTGTTAGCTCATTGTTGACCTGTCCACTTCCAAGGGACTGGTTCAATAGAGCTAATAGAGCAGCGAAGTAGCCTGTGGGTGTTGGTTGAGTATTCTGTTCCTTGAGCGTTTCCTCCACTGCACTTAGAATCACTTTGGTCTGTGTGAGGATACTAGGTTAGTATTTTGGAACTAATTCCTAGGGATATCTGACTAACCTGCTGCTGGCTTTGAAGATTGGGCGACCGGATTTTATCCAGCTTCTCCTCCAGAGTCGCCATTGTGAAAACCGTAATTCGTAATATTATGATTGAACTGGTGGAAGTTCGGTCGAACTTGCATCGTTGTGTCACTAGGAATTTTGGATTTTTTTGCTTATCGAATCCTTATCGGTTGTTATCGTTAATCGTAAAAATCAACCCCACCATTCGTATGGCTTCAAAGTGCCTATGATATGTACCTAGGTACCTAAGGTAAGGGGCAGACATAACTCAATGCGTACCTAGACCTTTCAGACCTCAAGAAATAACTGTAGAAAAATGTAGAGAAACGTAGTATTTAGCTAAGATTTCGACTATAAATATCAAGACACAATCACTGGACAGCTTCGGGTCCAATCTGATGAAACCCCTGCAGGAATTGACCTAGCTCTCGACAAAGAGAGCATGTGTATATGTTAATGCGACAAACAAATGTTGGAGGGCTATCTCATACCAGTCGTTGAAGTGCGTCTTCTGACGATGGTAATTAGACCCTTGGAATCCATCTCTCCAAGCCAAAGCAGTTCTGGGAAACTTCTATCTTACGAATCCTAAGCCTCCGTTCCATTATGGTGACCTATCTCATCAACCATGCGCCTAAATATCGAATCGAGCTGGTACTCCTGACGAAGCCCTGTCTCGTTCGCTCCCAATCCAATACCTTAGGATCCGCTCATGAGAAGTCCTCTCCAGCTTCCTCGATGTTGTTCTTGACACGCACAAGAATCGTAGTCTTCCACTTGTCGAGCTTCGACATCTGGTCGAACTGGAATAGCTTGTCCGTAAACTGGTCCTGGTCGCCTGCTTCGATAGCCGCTGCTAGATCTACTAGCAGTTGGTGCTCTCGGGTGCTTGGGAATGTCGGGTCCAGATCGCGGTACCTCTCGAGCGCGCGATTCGCGGCGACCATATCGCCCGTCGCTAGGTGGCAAATGCCCGCCTTTAAGAAGTAGTCCTTGACAGAGTAGCGCATTAGGTTATTGTTGATAGAGGCTGCGGCTACCTTCTCGTATTGCTCGATGGATTTGTAATAGTCGCCTTCGAGGGCGGCAATATCTGCTACCTTAAGCCAGAGTTTGTTCGCCAAACTGGACAAAGGTGTTAGCTTCGTGACTCTTTGGGAAATTCGCAGTAGTAGGAAGGCTTACGCTGCCGCATTATCTCCTTCGTACCACCCAGCAGCAGCCTCGTAGCACTCGAGCGCACTCTTCGTATCGCCTATCTCGGCCTCGTAGACTTCGCCCATGTTCTCCTTGTGTTGCGCTGCTCTTCTGAAGTTTCCCCTCTTGCAGTACTGGCCGACTGCGACCTCGAGACATCGTACGGCATCTTCGGGATTCTCTTTTCGGTAGACCTTGAAGGCATCGACTAGAGTATTTGCGGCATCATCGGGTTCGTTCAGCTGTTTGGTCTGGACCGCGGCCGCCTTCTCGAATGCTTGGCCGGCTTCTCGGTTCATTCGTTGGATCCTAAAAGCATTGGCAGCCTCGACATACAGGTCCGCGGCACTCATGTATTTGTCCTCCCTGCCGCCGAAGAAGCTGAAGCCTCCCGAGGCGCTAGCGAGCGTCTTGTCTGCCTGTATTTACCGTCGTTGTCAGCAACAGCGATGGTGTAAGTGCATGTGGATGTGGGGGCGGGGGAGGTTGACCGACCTTCAGCAGCAAGGCTCGAGGATCTCCAGCCATGATGAAATGATTTGGTTTTTATGATCGAAGTGAGGAAAAAAAGAAGAGAGTAATAGATGCTCAGTCAAAGGTTTAGCTCTTCGCGGCGTTCACAAAAGGAATGAGGGATGGTAGAAAGCGTATTGCGACGCAGCTACCTGAGGTTAGGTAAGTCTCAAGCTATGACATCGCCGCATCTGCGTGTCTCATATCTGAGCCACCCCTGCAAACATTTATGCTAGTTAAGTACATAAAAAGTACCTTCGCTTCACCATTTGTATGAACACAAATATCCAGAAATTCGAATGATAATAATATTTCCCGATAGAAATACATATCATCTGTACATGAATTCTTAGTGAGTGAATATAGTTGTATAAGCAATTTGTATCCAATGCTTTATGTTCTATTTTGTATGAGTTCACGCGAGGTACATGTGCTGGAGTGTTAGCTGTTCAGCCTCACGGCCTTACGACGCCAGCTCTGGGATCTTCCCTATTGAGTAAAACATTCGATACTCTCTTCGACCAAACCATTAGATCTACCTCGTATGCCCATAGCGAACTTTACGAACAGTCAGCCCTTTACACAAGCAAACTCAAACAAATAATGAAGTCAACAATATGCTGCCGCTGCCGCACGGCACTCCACCTACAAGCCCATCCCCTGCGCAGCGCATCTGCATCCATCACCAGTAGTCGACAGAGTTCCAACGCAGCATCCCCCAACGATTTAGCAACCCTCATATCCAAACCAACCTGGTCCGTCCGCTCGCTGCTCCCTTCCGCCACCAGCACAGCGTCAACGACGATAACCCCCCAAACCCTGCATCACCTGCTCCGGCTCTCGGCGCTGCCGCAGCCCAGCTCGGCCGAGGAAGAATCGCAGATGCTCTCGACGCTGGAGTCGCAGCTGGGCTTCGTGCGCGCCGTCCGCGAGGTCGACACGGCGGGCGTCGAGCCGCTGCGCGCGATCCGCGACGAGACCGAGGCAGGGGTGCGCGAGCAGACCATTGGCCTGGAGCAGCTGAAAGAGGCGCTAGCGAAGGAGGACGTGGTAGGGCATGCGCGACGTCCGAGACGGCGGCGAGGCGGGACAGGGAAGAAAGGAGAGAGTGTAGATCCCGAGGTAGAGGGCTGGGATGTGCTAGCCGGTGCTAGCGAGACGGCAGGGCGATATTTCGTCGTCAGGACCGCATCGTCCGGTTCGGGTCAGACAAATATTAGTCAAGCAGGGAACGCAAAGAAGATATAATAAACCATGCGCATTCGGTACTCGATACATGTGTAGGTACAGTATGACTGATCCCAGTATGTTCTGCTGCAAACTCTCAGCTCGTTCCCTTCCAATTCCTCCCCTATACCGAGAATCATGCTGAACATATCTTATAGACTTCCTTCGCCTAAAGGTCCTTTTAACCATCCACTTCCAAGCTTATTGAACCTTCATAACCTGGAAGCCCGCCGTCCTTAACCATAGAAGAATAACAAGGGAACAAGGACCCACCACCTAGTCAATGCCAATTCCTACAATTAGAAATGCGAGAGGGGGGAAAGGAGGCAAACAAGACAAGCCGCCTCCGTGCTCATTGCCTTCCTGCATGAGATCGATGTGTTTTCGGACGTCGTCGAACCTTGCTTCCCTGCTTCACACCTTTCTTCTCTACGGTTGCCGGGACTTCCTAGTCTTCCTGTGCACCCTCGCAGGATTTCGTGCTGTTTCCCCTCTCGGATTCTTGTTCAAGCTCCCTAATATAGGCCGCCAGCTTCTGCTGTTCGGCTGTGACTTGAGGATAATCGATATCTTCCCAGCCAACCTTCTTGAGGATACTGCCGACAAGATAACGATATCGAAGATGGTTGCTAACTACCTCGCTCGCGTCGAAGTTCTCTACGTGCGGGACGCCTTCAACCTTTTGCAAGCCAGCAACGCCGTAATGCCAGCAAATGTTGCGGGAGAGGAAACCCAGGAGGTAGTCTTCTCTAGAATAGACATTGATCAGTCTACCACCAACGACGGTCCTAATTGCTGCCCAAACGCGGACTTCGGACGGGCAAGGGGTGCCCATCATGATCACGTTCTCGACGAGTCCGAAGGCTCGCTTTTCCGACAGTACCATCACGCAATGGTAGATGATGCGAGCTCCAAGACTGTAACCTATTAAGCTGACCGGTCTCTCTCCGAACGACTTATTTATGAGCATATCGGCCAGCGCTGCGCCCGCCTTGTCTGCTCGGATTACTGCTGTACACCAAGGAGTCTCAACGATCTTGCTGGCCTTTAAGAGTCCAATTGGCCACTCGACTTGTGTCAACCGGTCATAGACTAGGATAATGTTAGCTTCTGCTTAGACGGGCCTGTAAGGGATGCCTCACCAGTTCGAGAAGTGATCTCCTTCTTCACCGAGTTCCATGTTGGGCTCTTCACCAGAAGCTCCAGCGCCGTGTTCATTCTGATCAATCCATCTTCCTCCCATCGCATAGCGTAGGTCTCGTTATGCGACCCCAGGAATTTCCAGGACTCGACGAGATCATCTGGAGATGACATCAAACCTGGCATTCCGATGGTGACTCGCATTCGGCGATGTTCTGGAAGGACGTCCTTGGGGTCGCTAATTTCTAACTCACGGGGTCCATGCAGGGGTATCATGCCAAATCCCTGGATATCCTTGCCGTACATGCTCATCGTTTTGGATCCCTGCCGAGCTCCATACAGCCCGAACAAAGTTCCGACGACGACCGTACTTTCGTTCATCGATGCCAGCAAGCTGGCTGTTACAACTGGATTCATACCGATGCCACCGAAAACAGTGCCAACCCCGGCCGTGATGAGGTGCGGCGAAAGGGTACCAGGGTCGTCGGCTACAGCTGCACTAGCCATACCGGGTCTCCAGCGTCGGGATTTGGCTTCCTCCGCTCGTCGTTGGGCGATCTCTTCAATGGGTATGCCCTTGATGATCTTCGAGAGGGCTTGGGAGACTCTGACCTCATCTTGTTGTAAAACGTATACAGGGACGTTCAGCGAAGAAGTCAGTCTCACAAGCAAGATTCTCGAATACACGGCATATTGGTCCAATCCAAGCAGTATCAGCAGCATGGAGTGCAGGATCAATGCACGCTTCTCCTTTGGGCTCTCTCTGAGAGGTGTGACGACCGGGGGGTAAAGTCGGGCGAGAACAGCGATAGGATTCTCGCCGGACGCATTTGGCCCTTCAACATCACGTTAGTCCATCATTCGGATCCCAGGGGTGATACCAAACATCGAGGACGAAAGCGAGTTCATTATAGAGTATCGTGGCAGTGCAAAGGGAAGTCTGGGAGATTAGACATGAGAAGGAATAACAATTCGATGTATCATGTCAAGTTGAAGGGATTGAGTAAGGAAGTCAGACGACGTTGTACTCTCGGCAACGCTGTTGAGAAGAGAACTTACCAGTTGGCCCACTTGGCACGGTAGGTCTTCCTCTTGCGGCGTCAACGTGTCGCCTGGCATTACCTGGGACTTGCTGCGGCTCCTGGCCACCCACGTTGCCACTGGTTCCACCATTCTTGATGATGATATCTTGAACGCGTCTCAAGACATTCTGACGCCATTTGCTGAAGTGTGCAAGGGTATCTCGCTTCAGTTCACTGACACTGTTGACTAGTATCTGCTTATCCGTTTTCTGGTACATAGCGCGGGCCTCCTCCGGGGACTTAGGAGCCTTCCAGACAGGCTTCTCTATCTTGGTGGTATTGTCAGCTCCAGAGAGGGGTTTGGCATTTTCCTTCTTGATCTTGGGGTCCGTGGCCTTTCCACCCTGAGAGCCGGGTTTTGTGTTTTCCTTCTTGACCTTGAGGCCAGTAGTCTTTCCGGCTTGAGAAACGGGCTGGAAATCTTCCTCGGTGTCGAGATTGGTGACCTTGCCTTGGTCTGTGTCAGCGAACATGTCGCGATATTTCTCGCTTCGAGGGTTGGGTATGGTAAGACATGTGGCCTGGGGTGGGTTGATGCCTTGGTCGGGTGCAACTTGGGCCGGGGTCAGGTCCTCATGGACCTCGCGGATCTGCTTCTGCATATCATCGAGAATAGCAATGATGAGTCGTTGAAGTTGGAATTTCTGTTCCACATTGATGACTGCACTCAAATCGAGTTCAGTACGTCTGGGCTGACGAGACTTGCTTTGGTTGTGGCGTGCCATGGTTTGTGTTTCGTCTCCAGAAGAGCTGGACTCATGGGATGAGTGTGAATGATCTAAGTTGGAATGCATTTTAAAAAGCTGAGGAGGGAAACAGATACTATTGATTTTTCTGGGTATCTGGACTTTAGGAAGGAGCGATTTGTAGTGGGTTGCGTTGCTGGGCTACAATATGGTTTGGTGGTTTGGTGGTTTAGTGGTTTGGAAGGAGCGACGGTGAGGTAAAGGGAAAGACCACCAGAATGACTTCCAGACTTATGGCAGTCGCGGGGTAAAAAGTGCAATGCAGCACCAAGGGAACATCTGTGCTACGACTTAATGCCTAAACATATGTATAATGACAAACGATATCGACGGTGCACGCGTTGGGCGCGAGATATGGGATGGAACGATAGAGATGGGAGCCTTTGTCGCTCGCTTGCTGCAGTTATCCGAACCCTTAACTCTTTACCGGGAAATCCTTCCGGACAGGCAGTTCTATGATCGAAATTTGATATCGACATCATCCAGTCTAGAGTCCTTGGTTGCAGGTTACTTTTTGTAACACATGGCTACAGAAAAAGGGGGTAAGTTCAGTTCACTTTCAGTCCAGCATTTTCACATAAGACCGAAGGCTTCACACAATTACATCCATATTATTAATTTCTTTGCCGAAGTCCTTGAGACGGCGTTAGCAAACTTATGTTTCCGTCTGCCTGAACAGGCATCAAAAGTCACCATAAGATGATGGGGTATTTACCTCTTCGAGTATCCAACTTGTTTGTCACCTCATCCTAGATCCGAACCACGCCACAAGTATTTTTAGATGCAAGAATGCCCTCAAGTCACATTTCACGAAGATACCTACTAAATACCTTGGGTGCCTAGGTAGTTAGGTAGGTAGAGAGCAGTGCCATGACCAAATGCTGCCATATACTAATGCACGCGATTGTCAAGGCTAGAGCTGCCTTAGACCGGAAACTGGTAATACTCGTTCCATGCTGTGAAAGTCTGTGAAAGTTTCCACGTGTCTACTAGTTCATTAAGGGGTTATAAAGCTAGCAACTCAGCCCTATGTTTAGCAATTCCATAAATCCAATCCCTCTCTCTATTAACTTAGCTCTGAACGTCGACGCCTCAACAATGCACAACCCTTTATATTTATGCCTAAGAGTATATTCTTTCTTGCAGCTATTACAAACATAAATCTCTTGAGTACAACTCCTGGGTCATGTGAGTTCTAGTCATTAGCCATCGCCCATACGAGCACAGGGGAAACTTCTCTTATTCCTACGACCTATCAGCTCTGTGTTTCTGTGTTCTCAATAGATGCGCACAGACCTGCATTTTCACAAGTACGGATGTGAACACCACGGACTTAAGGGCTTCAGTACTTGTGCCTATTACTCTTCTTGTCGTCGTTACTGGAGTTCAGACCCAACCTCTTTAAATGAGTGTAAAGAACTTAGCGCACAATTCTTCTGTTAGGAGAATTTCTCTCGATCCTAGCGTCCTAGGCGAATGAGATGCAGAAGAGCATTGACAGGATATTAATTACCTTCTATCTAGGAGTCAGTTCAGGTATATACCTTAGGTACCTAGCTAGGCGCCATAAGTTTAAGAAACACGTACCACTTGTTCCCGATACCATTGTTGCTAACTAGTTTTCCATCCCATGGTTTCCAAACTATACAAACCAGAATCGTTACCAGGTATAGGTATATAAACAAACACCATTCCTTATGATAACACTTGTGTTACATTACCAGTTGTGCTACGATGATACTGCTATGTTAGCCGAGCACGATTTAATAAGTTTTTTTTTTTTAATAAAAAAAGGCAGATATACCTTGATCGAATATCCTAGCCAATTCTCATCATGTCTCGCAGTCCCTTATCATCCAATATCTTTAGAAGATTTTGTGTCGGCGGCGAACATACCACCTCGATGACCCGACAGGCTTGTACCAAAAGGATCTGTTTAGCACAGGTCTAATGAGCATCGACACAATCTTGGCTGCCCTTGGCACAGCTGTAACCGGTATGTCATTAGCCATAAGATCTACGCCATTGGTTTTGCTTTCGTATGTGTTTTCGTCCTGGAAGTCTGCACCCGCAAACAACTGCCCAAGTTGGTCCTCGGCCAGATAGCCGGTGGACTGCAAGTAGCACCTATCGTATTGCTAGAGGCCGTATGTTCAAATACGCCGTCCAGAGCTGCTGAATAGCTATAAGACTCACCCCTTCAACTACGTCTCCGCTAGGTTTACCTACTTCGTGATGGGAGATGGACGCAATGATATCATAGTCGGAATGAGAGTAAGGGTGCTAACTTATAGATTTGAATGTGACGACAATATACTGCAAGAACACCGCCCTGGCTACCGTTAAGTCGACAGCCAAAGTCTATCAGACGCGCCATGAGTTGAAAGCCACTCTAAGAGTATCATATTCTCTTCATAACTTGATTTCGAAGCCGCATGGCGTAATTTATCAAATAATGTCTGGGGTCTAGTGCTGAAACCTAGAGCTCATGACTTACTGGAGAGGAAGTGGTATGTTGCCGTCGTCGGTGGCTTGTCTGGCTTAGGTGCGTAGGAATTGGAAGGTATGGAAAGATAGCCCCTATTGGCCAATCTACCCACGTGCGCATACGGAGCTTTCTTGAAGGGACAGACGGCTACATATGCTAACGTAGCTTAGGGGTGGCATCATTGGCTTGGGGTCACATCCAAGCTGCCAAGATAACCCAGGAAGCACGCCGGTTGTGACTTGGGATTTCATCTTGAAGTGACACGGGCCGTCTGCATATCGGGAGCCTTTCCTAAGCTCGAGTAATAATCCGGAGCTTATGGGGGGGATACTGGATACTGGACTCGGCAAATGCTTGATTCAGGTCAGCTTAAGCCTCGGGATTTTAAAACGGTCTTTATTCATGGCCGTCGGTTATTCCGAGTAATGACATGTTTTTACCTAGGTACGTATGGTCATGTCATATGGTCTAAGTCCTCTAGTCTGGGATGCGCTCGCTCAGCTCGGACGTGGGATGCAGGGGTAAGCTCCCGTTGGGTAAGCTGGGGAAGGGCTCTACCGGAGAGGTACTTTAGATACCTAGAAGCTATCAAGGTCCACTTACGAGGGAGGGGTGTGCTCATGATCTTCCCGCAACAGATCCTTGACAATTTCAACAGCGATACCTTTGGATAAGTATACCCATGTACCTCTTCTGTCCAATCCTGCCAGACCCTTTGAATTCAACTATCAACTTGAGGGGCCTGGGGGGGCAGGGGGGCAGGGGGGCCAGGGGGCCCGTTGACATGGAAGACACTTATTACAGGGTGCCGCCTCTTGTTCAGTTCCGAGTTGAGGGGGTATCAATTCCTCCCACATTCCGGATAATTGAGACTCAAGCTCGATTTGATCCTCGACGTCGCATTTGAAGATGTCCCAGTTTAGTGATCTTCATGTTACCACAGCCTTAATCTCTACTTAACATCATTTTTCTGCCTCTGCTTCTGCTTCTCCGCCCATCGACGCGCCGGCCGAGGTCTCGCCAGCGGGCAATTATTTGAACTCTAGTACTTCACCTCCACGTGGCGGCATACGAGAGCCTGTCGCGCTGGTATCAATTTGGCCCCTACGATATACTTGGTGAATTAATTTCCGTGTTGTAGGTTGGACAGCACAACATCGCACAATCATTCGTCCAATCGAAAGTCTTCGCTACGATCAAATCGATGAACACATTCCCCCGCGCCTCCTCCTTCGTAGCTTGCCCGACCCTCTTTTAAGTAATATACTGTCGTACGGGGATATCGAGTAGTTTGGACTACATCGGGTGTGTTGCATTGTACGATACCCTGCAACGGCCCTTCTCGAAGCTGGTGTTGAGCCTTCTTATAAACCCGGGTGGTTCGAAAGCGACATATGTGATCTACTGAGCCCGACCAAACCACATCGACCGACCGCAGCAGACGACTTCCAAGCTGCTTCCAAACTCCTTTATACTTTTAGATAACCCCGCCATTTTCCTGTTCGGTCGCTTCGTCCGGCGCATTCCGTTCCAGCTCGAGAATATCACTGGAATCCTCTTCTTCGAATAACATCTCTCGATAAACGGGCAGTACGGGTACGGGTGGATAATACGGCCTTCTCAGACAAGAAAGACTATTATAGTCATGAGAGTTCATCGGCGAAGCTCTAACAACTTCACGAGAAGAGTTGCCGATTGTGTGCAAGCCTAATGCTTGGGTGAACTCAACAATTTCCTTGATGCAAAAATAGTGCGGCTTCTACAACTCATAATACATCATTTAATTAGCCCTAGGCCTCTGAAACCATGGAGGGCATCAATATCTGTGTCATAGGGGCCAATGGAGTCGGCAAGTCCCATTTCATACAGAGGGCTATATCCCTACCGCGCATTCCAAGCCCCAATCCTACGACGGCACGTATCAACATCGATAATATACCCTATGCTGTTACTCTATTTGAGTTGGACCTCGAATACTTCGACGTCGATCCTGATCGCCAAATCAAATGGCCGAAACAGATGGGCGGCGCTATCCTACCTCGTGTCAATGGCGTCTTGCTCTTATACGACGTGATGAACAGGGAAAGCATCATAGAGCTACCTCAAACGCTGAGTAAGTTCATTACGAATGCTTATGTACTACCTCGAGTGGTAGCAAGATACATACTGCAGGAAACCAGCAGAAACTAATTCGAATAGATGCTCTTGTAAATTCATCGTTACCAGCGGTCCTCGTCGCTACCAAGTGCGATAACCCGGAGAACCTGAGGCACATCGACACGGAAGCAGTTGCTGCAGCGTGCCAGTCGTGCCTCGCAACCTTTAAAACATCCGCCAACAAACCAGAGAGCGCGAGAATAGCTCTTTCTACCCTTCTCAAGGCGCTAGTGATGAGAAGTCAGGGTAAGTCCCACTTAAGGCCCCTATTAGTAATATAATCGACCTAGGGAAAACCCGTTCATGATGTGGACGGGCTCTAGTTCACCGCAAATTTCATTCTTGCTAACGGTCTGCTGCAGAAGCGGAGGGTGTGGAGGGGATGGGCTCGAGACGCAGGGCAGCTTCAGCTGCGCATCTGGACGCCCAGTTAGAATCAACAAACGCCCGGCCATTAAGTCAACACAGCAAACATAGCCGTGCTAGTTCGGATATGTCATTACTTCGAGGCTTCCCCACACAGCCAGGAACAGACTACCGCCACTCCTCAAGATCACCTCGAGTTGATTATACCGGGAGCCATATGACTGGCCAATTTCCTGAGACTGCGGAGGATGATTCAAATCAAACCGTCTCTAGCATGCTCCGCACCCCAGGTATCAGACTGGATCGTTCTCAACACGCCGCCTCATTCCTTGAAATCGAGGACTCGGACGCGGACTCTTTGAGATATTCCGATGATATACCTTTATTGCAGCGGAGCGATGAGTCGGTGTTTGAACGGCCTCAGAAGAAGCTTGGCTTCACTTTCGACGAGTTGGTCGACCGTCTCATTGCGCCAAAGATGTCCAGATCAGACTATAATTTCTTGGAAATTTTCTTGTGCTTGTACCGCAAATTTGCGTCTCCTGGGCAGCTCCTCTCGTCCCTTTTGTCGCGGCTGGAACGTGTCAAGGATGACAAGTCCGTCCATTACCTGACTAAGACGGCTGCGCAACTTCGAATCATCGAGGTGATTGCTAAATGGGTTGGGACTTACCCCGGAGATTTTGCACGGCCAACCACCCGAAGGAACCTGGAGGACTTCATAAGGCATCTATCCACCGAGCCGATATTCTCTGCCGCTGCGCAACAAATGCGAAAAACATTGGAGTGTAGCATAATTGAGGCTGACGACACGGGCTGGGAGAAAGCCGATAGTATTGAGGAACCGGACCCCGAACTCGGTGCAAATTCCGCGAGAGACTCTTCGAAGCGGTATCCTGATATGTCAGAGAGCATGAGCTCCCTGAGTGTGGACGACCCTGTCGAACGACGGCCCTCGGCTGCTTCGTCTCTTCAAATAGAAACAGGGAAGACGCATTCATTCCAATTCCATTCGTATGAAGACTACGAACGAGAAGCTGCGACGATGGTGCCTACATATACATTACCACTGACCAAGTTCCGATATCACATATTCATGGATACCCAGAACGACGACATCGCCGACGAGATGACGCGCATCGATTGGGTCATGTTCTCTTCGATTCGCATACGTGACCTAGTCCGGCACGTCAGCTTGTCTGCAGAGCAGAAGGAGAAGTGCAAGGCTATGAAGAACGTGAATCGCATGATCGCCCATTTCAACCACATCGCGACGTGGGTTTCTAATATGATCCTTATGCGAGATAAGGCCAAGCACCGCGCGCAGATGCTGGAGAAATTCATGAATATCGCCTTGAAGTTGAGACAGCTGAATAACTACAACGGCCTCGCGGCCGTGTTGGCTGGTATTAACGGAACCGCCATTCATCGTCTCTCCCAGACTCGAGGGCTTGTGTCGAATGAGATGGCTAAACGGTTTCCTAGATTGGTGCTCCTGATGGGGACACAGAAGAGCCACTTTGCATACCGACTAGCCTGGGAAAATTCACCGTTGCCACGCATCCCTTTCATCCCACTACACCGTAGAGATCTCGTGTCAGCTGAAGAGGGTAGCATGACTCTCGTGGGACCCCAAGGCGACCGGATAAACTGGAAGAAATTCGAGATTCTAGGGGAAATCCTCTTGCCCATCATGAAGAGTCAGGGTACTCCATATCCGAACCTATCCAGGCACGACACAGCTAGGGAACTCATCTTGGACTGCTTGATGCCTACGGACGAGGAGGTAAGATAACTCTTATTTAAGAACCATACTCGAGACTGACTTAGCATCCTAGGACATATACCAACGTAGCATTCAAGTCGAGTCGCCTAGTGGCGGCTCCGTTGACACTGGGAAGAAGTTTCCCTGGTTTGCGAAATCGTAATGATGTATGCGGGCGGGAGGTAGGGCGATTCAGTTAGTTGGGAGACACCTAGGGAGGGTAGCTTGTTTATATCGAGAGTTGAATCAGCTGCAGACAGAAATATTGCCGAACAATGCGAACAATGTTCCTTTTAATCTAGAGTATAGAGTAGATTCGAGTCGATAGGCAAGGGGCATTTCTAGGATATTTCTATAGATAGAATTCGTACCGTCATGGTAATCTACGGTCAAAGCTACGGGGCTAAGGCATGACACTGTTAGGCCTTACTGAGGAGTACTTACTGGGGAGTACTTACTGAGGAGTTGATCCTGTCAGGTCAGACTGTTTTCAAGGTGGCTGGGGAAAGGGGAAAGGGAGCAGACTTGTCTGGACCGTTCTAGCTCATGCAACTTGCATCGTCGGCGTTACGACCTGTACGATATCTACTACATCTATTACATCTACTACATCTATTACATCTATTACATCTACTACATCTATTACATCTATTACATCTACTACATCTACTACTTACTTACCGCTTCGTTTCAAAGGAATCAAAGCAAGGATACTAGCAAATGCGCCTGGCCGTGTATGTATGCAATTATGTACGCTATACCCAGCTCATGATGTCATCGTACCTCCCGAGCTCCCCCCACATGCACATTTTCGCATATCTTCTATCGCATATCTATTCCCCTCACTGCGTGCTCTTGCGGACTCGCTTCCCCGTAGCGGCCTAAGTCGCCTAAGTCGCCTAACCTAAGTCCTACCTGACGCAACGACGTTCTCATACGTCCTTAGCTACAACCTAACCTAGCTCCCTTGCTCGTCAAACCCTCACAGCCGCCGCAACTCTATCGGCTTACCTGAATAAGATAGTACCGGCCAAGCTTTGGCTCGCGTACCTGAATTGATCTGCATTTCCAACGGCTCTTGTCTTCTCCCTCTTCGTCCGATATCTGATATCATACCTGTGCGGTCTCGTCCCCTTGGAAGCTTAGTTGCTTTCGTTCTCCTTCAATCTGTCGTGTGCTGTGTTTGTTCTTCTGTGCTCATATATCTTCCCTTGCTCCAGATCGAGTAGCTTGTGCTGGATGATCTCCCAACATGGTTGTAGTCGACCATCACGAATACCTCACTGAGGAAGAGAAGCGCCTCAAAGAGGATGCCGCTCGCGAAAAATATTGGAAAAAATGGGGTCCTTACGTTGCTGAACGGCAGTGGGCTACAGGCGAGTAGAGCTGAAGAGCTCTCTTAAGAGACTCACTAACACTTGTTGCGTAGTGCGAGAGGACTACAGTGCAGATGGCGATGCCTGGAGTCGTGAGTACTCGTGTTGATGCTCTTATCGTATAGGTGCTGATTTAACCCTCCATGTAGATTTCACACACGACCACGCGCGATCCCGAGCATTTCGTTGGGGCGAAGACGGAATCGCTGGTGTATCTGACACCCACGGCCTACAGAACATCGCCTTTGCTTTCTGGAACGAGGAAGAGTCTGTGTCTATCTCCTCGATAATGCAAAGCACTGTCCACTAACGTCTATTAGTCCCTTTCTTAAGGAACGGCTCTTTGGTCTGGCGAACCCTCAAGGAAACCATGGTGAAAGTATCAAAGAAGCCCACTTCCACCTCGACAACACTCCTGTAAGCCTTGAATACCACCTATGCCGATTCATTTGCTAACAACCGAACCGTAGACAGTAAGGCATATTATAACCTAATCTATGTCTGCCTTTGCTCACGATTTTCTAGCATTCCTACATGAAGTATCTGTACAAATACCCACAGAAAGCTTTTCCGTATGACGACCTCTTGAAGACGAACGCGAAAAGGTCGAAAGCCGAACACGAGTACCAACTCATTGATACTGGTATATTCGATGAGGACAGATATTGGGACATTATAATCGAGACTGCCAAAGAAGCTGATGATCCTGAAGATATCCTCTTTCGGGTCACGGCATGGAACCGTGGCCCAGATCCAGCGCCTCTTCACATCATCCCTCACGTCTGGTTTCGAAACACTTGGGCCTGGGGCAGAGAGCCTGAGAACTTAAAGCCATCCATCTCAGAATATGCCGAGAACATGGCCAAGTCAAATCATCATAAACTAGGTGATCGATACGTGTTGCTCTCGCCTTCCCCAGGTGTTGGCATAAGCGGCGAAGATGTGCAGCCAGAACTAGTCTTTACGGACAACGACACCAATTACGAGCTCCTATACGACGGGGAGAACAAGGTTCCCCACGTCAAGGATGCGTTCCATCAATATATCGTTGATGGAAAGAAAGGTGCTGTAAATCCGGCAAAGACAGGCACAAAATGCGCGGCGTGGTTTCAGTTTAACGAGTCAGGGGGTGTCGCCCCTGGAGAATGTGCTGGTATGCTATGAAGGTCTATTCCCCTTGTGTTATCAGACATTAACACTTGCGACAGTTGTGCGTTTCCGATTCTCGAAAAAGGACGAGGCCTATCTTGACGAAGAGGTCTTCGACGACGTCATAGAAAAACGACGAGAGGAAGCAGATGATTTCTACTATAAAATCAGCCCACTGCCGATGACCGATGATCTTCGCAATATCCAGCGTCAGGCCTTTGCGGGTATGATGTGGTGCAAACAGTACTACCAGTTCATCTGGGACCAATGGGCCAACGGTGATCCTGCTCAACCACCACCTCCGCCCGAGAGGAAGGCCATTAGAAACGCGCAATGGAAACACTTGTACATCGACGACATCTTGTCCATGCCGGATTCGTGGGAATATCCATTCTTCGCGGCCTGGGATTCCGCATTCCACTGTATCCCACTTGCTATGATCGATCCAGACTTTGCGAAGAAACAAATCGATCTGTTCACAAGAGAGTGGTATTGCCACCCCAATGGCCAACTTCCCGCGTATGTCCGCATCATCTGGATGCAATGAATGCCAACACGCTAACATATCATTAGGTACGAATGGAACTTCGGTGACGTGAACCCCCCAGTTCACGCCTGGGCTACCTTCCGAGTGTTCAAGATCGAGCGTAAGATGTACGGAAGACAAGATCTTGACTTCCTAGAGAGAGTTTTCCAGAAATTGTTATTGAACTTTACCTGGTGGGTTAACCGCAAGGACAAAGAAGGCAAAAATGTTTTCGAGGGAGGCTTTCTCGGGCTTGACAACATTGGCCTCTTTAATCGCTCTGAACCTCTTCCAACCGGAGGCGTTCTTGAGCAGGCTGATAGCACCGGATGGATGGCATTCTACTGCTTATGCATGCTGAACATTGCCCTCGAGTTGGCAAAACACCGACGGACTTACGAGGATATTGCCTCTAAGTTCTTCGAGCATTTCATCTTCATTAGCGATGCTATGACATTCAAATCCGGTGAAAAGACCGAAAAGTCCCTATGGAATGACGAAGACGGCTTCTACTACGATGCGATCTCCTGGGGTGGACCCTGGATTCAACAACTCCCGGTTCGATCGCTTGTAGGGCTGATCCCTCTCTACGCGACCCTTACCCTAGAGCCCGAACTAATTAACAAGCTACCGTCATTTAAGAAGCGTGTTGACTGGTTCGTAGAGAACCGATGCGATTTGGCCGAGAGGAACATGGCGAGCATTCGGAAGAGAGGAAAAGGGAACCGTATCCTCCTTTCGATGGTGAGCAAGGATCGGCTGGAGAAGATCCTGAAGCGCATGCTCGACGAAGACGAATTCTTCAGTGAGCATGGTATTCGATCTCTCTCTAGATATCATAAAGACCATCCCTACTCCATGGAGGTCAATAGTCAGAAGTTCACGGTAGGATATGTGCCTGGCGACTCAGACAGCGGATTATTCGGCGGTAACAGCAACTGGAGGGGACCCATCTGGCTTTGCGTCAATTTCCTTCTGGTAGAATCTCTACAGCGGTTCTTCCTATTTTATGGACCTAGCTTCCAAGTGGAATGTCCTACCGGATCTGGGGACTATATGCATCTTGGACATGTCTCCGAGGAGATTCAACACCGGTTACAGCATTTGTTCGCTCGCGGCGACGATGGACGACGGAGTATCAATGCTGGGAGCGACTTGCTCGACTTTGACCCGCATTGGAAAGATAATATGTGGTTTCACGAGTTCTTCGACGGCGACACTGGCCGTGGCCTCGGAGCGACGCATCAATGCGGTTGGACTGGATTGATTGCTCGTATGATTCATGACACTGGGTAAGTTACTCCACGAGGATGCTATAAGCAGACACTAACGACCAGATAGCATCACTTGCCGCCTTCCGCAGACGCCTCGAACGCCATCCGTGGGTATGGCACATTACTTTGACGACATCTTCCATCGCAATGTCGGCAGCCCCAACAGACCGTCTAAGCCGCACATGCGTCGGTCGTCGACCGCGAGGTCCATAAGTGCGCGCAGCGACTTCGACATGTCGGTCAACGGCGAAGACTTTGACACCCGCAGCGTAGCGCCGGACGACCCCGAGCGCGAGGCGCAGCGCAAGGAGGCCGACGCTAACCTGCACCAGTACATCTCGGAACAGCTCCAGAAGGTTAAGGACCACGACGACTTTCAGGGATACGGGTCCGGCGAGGAATACGAGACCCATGTTTAGACGAGAGGTTGGGCGGGTGCACTAGAGGGGTAAAGGGGAACGAGGAAGACGAGGCAGCTAGTGAACTAGAAGCTACCTACAGGATATACTGGTATATACAGGCTGCATACATAGGCTAGGTAGGTACACATACACGCATATTGGTAGAGGGGAAGATGAACTGAAAACGTTAAGCGAAGACTGTTAGTCGTAATATAAAAGTGCTTAAGTCTGATCTGAGCGGAACGGGATGCCGTGACATGTGAGACAGTTTAGACACAATGTTATACCAAGGCTCTATTCAGAGCCCCAGCTGGGATCATTGTTGGTTTACCGCGATACTGCTTTCACTCATAATTGAAACATTGAAACTTCAAGAACAGTGTATGAACCGATAATTTGGTCGAACTAGATATCTTTTACAGCACCCAGAGGTATTCACCATGTGTTGAGAGAAATATGAAACGAAGGCACTATCATATATACGATCAAAACCCCTAAATGCTATAAAAGTCGTTAGTACTGAATAGCCCATCAGCACTATATATTGTGCCAATGCAATAAGGAGCCAGAAAAACTTGAATTATTTTTTATGAATAGGCAGCTGAAACTGGGGGACGAATGCTTCTATTCTACGAGCCTATACACAACGGTATCTCTGAGGAGAACCCACCCTCTTGTCGCCGATCGCCTCTCCATAGCAGCCCCTATTCTCGCACAAAACAAGGAAAATATTTTTACAGGGTGTCAGTAAGGAGCTTGTTCATCTTGGCGAGCTTGGATGAGACGGAGAGATCGATTGTCCTGTCGCCGATTTCCACAACGAGACCACCAAGGATGTCCGGGTTGACCTGGTTAGTGACCTTCAGCTTCTTGCCAGCTCCGACGTACGGAGACTTAGAGACGGCAGTCTCGACGCGGGAGAGAGTCCTGTTGTCCAATTGCTGCATACAGAGTTAGTCTGATTCAAATGTTCCTGATTTCATCTCGAAATGGGGAAAATAATACCTGGGCGCTAGTAATGATCAACTCGACCTCACCACGGGACGCTCTGATGATTTCCGAGAACTTCTCACAGACACCAGGAAGTATTCCCAAGCGGTTGTTTTCAGCGAGGGTAGCGAGGAAGTTCTTGACGGTCTCGTTGGAACCCGCGGCGCCCGTGTTCTTCACTAGCTCGGCGATGATGCCGCTCTTGTCGCTCTCCGATAATGTAGGCGTGGATAAGATGGAGGCGAGCTTAGGATCCTTGACGAAGAGGTCGCTAAGGGAGCTCAGGGCCTTTGCGGCCGGGTCGAGGGAGGAGGACTTGGCAGCTGCCGTGTACTAAATAGCTCAATTAATACAAGTTGTTCCACGATTCGATTGACGACATTTCCCCCAAGCTCTAGCCAATTCAATTGGAATATTTCGCTCCTTCTAGAGATGTATATCGGGCTTCGTGATGGGATTGACGTACCAGGGCAGTGGCATAAGTACCGTCGAGACCGTAGACGGCGACTGGAGGCTTGACGTCCTGGGCAGGAGCGGCGGCAGCGAAAGAGCGCACTGGAGTTCGGGCGAGGGTCCGCCGGGGAGCCGCAGCTCGAATTGAGCGGATTGCCTGTCGAGACCACATGACGGCGGATGGGGGGGACTGATGGAGGTTCAAAGGGTAGATATGTGACGATTTGTTAAAGCTCAGCTTCAGAGGCTGAGAGGTTGTCTGCAAGAAATCCGAAATCCAACCGGGGCCAACTTTAGCGGGCCAACCGAACACTGGGTCTTATGTAAGCTGAGCCACAAAAATCAAGTTGTGCATTGTGGCGTAAGAATATGCACTGGTATCCACTTATCGGGTAATTTACTATGCCTTAGGTACGTACCTACCGACCTGCCGGCTTACCGCCTGACCGCCTAGAATTGCCCGTGCAACCGGCAGGCACTAAATGCACTAGTCATTCAAGCCTGAGACCTGACCAACATTCCTTCCCCCAAGTCCGTCAAGTACGAAGTCTCGCACAATCATCTGCAACATTTTGTCGAGTCAAAAGATCATTTGGCCCGCACTTCTTCATCCAACACACGTACTTCTGTTTCTCTCTGTCCCAGACCAGGTATTTGGGTTTGATGAATCACTCTCCAGGAACTGTACAGTGAATCACACTACCTGCTCAGGTACATCAGTATATCTACATCACCTCTCTCCTACGCGGCTAGAGTGATCATTTGCGTTAGTCGGTTCATCCGACTTCCAAATTTCTAGACCATCGCACGATTGCGCTTGGGATATCATGCGATAGCTATTCCCGTGTAGCCGTCATCTTTCTTTCGCTTTTCCAGTAACATTTCAAAACCTCACTTTCGTATGGTAAGGTTAGCATCACTATCGTCATGGCACGAGAAAGGAAGAAAGCACCCGTACCCACTCGAGGCGTCCGAGCAGTAACCCGCCGCCAAAAACTAGACAGGGCACTACAACAAGATAACACATGGCGCGCTCTCAATCCCTTGAAGGCAGCACCCCAGCTGAAGCACAAGACCTACTTTGAACTAGTCGAGAATGCCGATAAGAAGAAGAAGCAGTTGGAATTCAAGGTAGCTGGAGATCGCGGAGGGGTGAATGGGAACGGCCAGTGCTAATGAGCAGCAGATTACCACCGAAAGACACCCTCCGCCTGGCTTTGAATTCGTCCCCATAGGACATCCAAAGCTAACACAAGCGTGCAAAGACCTATCCAGAGAACATGACGCCATGATTTTCATCGTTTCTGTACGTATACCCACCATTTTTCCTATTCCACTTGCTGACTGTTTAGAACTCGACGAATCCCGAGAACCTCGATCATCATATGAACCGTGTCGGCTACCATTTTCGGGGGACGATTGTTGATCAAGCTCGCATGGCGCTGAGGAATGAGGGACACTCGGCCCATATCGCTCAAGCGCATCACCCCGGCGTACCAGAACCGATACCGGAGACCCAAGAAGAAATCAACGAGCAAGCCGACGCTGTCTTGAAAGACCTGTTCCCCAGAATACCCAATATTGACCGGAAGGAAATCATTCAGCATGCATTCCAAAAGGTCCGTTTCTTTGTTGCATCTCCGCATTGACGCACTACAACTAACATGGCATTTACATAGGACGGCAAATTCCACGGCGAGTACAAAGTTGGCATGGCTTCAGGACTGACACTAGCGCGTCGTGTTCAACTTGCGGCGATCGCTTTCATCAGACATACGCATACACGCTATGATGAACTACTAAAGAAGACAAGTTGGACTAACGCTCGCAAAGCTGTAGAAAAGCCATGCTTAGACATTATCGTCAAGTGGCGAGGTGACGAGGAGACCGGCCGCGATCAGCTTGATGAAATCCTCCGGGAGGTTATTGAGATATCCGATACCGAGGAAGAATCCGAGGATGATAGTGGCGAGTATCTGCCACCTCAGCATGCTGGTGTGATGCCAGCTGCAGCAGCGCCGAGAGATATAACGGAGTTGCAAGATACGCGACCCGCTAATCATCCGTCACCTTCCCAGGCTCACAGGCGTAATCAATCCGTCCCAGGCGTCTTAACTTCGTCTAGGCAGAAAGCGATTGCAAAGGCTGAGAAGAAAAGTGCTCGAAAGACACAGCGTTTTAGAAGATACGCTGCTGCGGCCGAAGCGCTTGCTGGCTCGTCCCGCCAGAACGGCCCTTCTAATGATTCAAATGCGGTCCGCACAGATTCTATCCATATGGATTTGACTATGAGCCCAGGTCCTGCTCGTCCAGTTTACCCTAGTCGCGAGCCAACAGTGGTGATAACACGAGGTACTCCTATTGTTGAACAGGCGCCTCGCCATATTGAATTACGAACAGATTCACAGCGTTTTAATGACGATCCTCGAAGAGAGAGAATAGCCACCGTGGCTCATGGTCTCCCTGAGAGCAACGCATACGCACCGCCTCGACCGATACATGATCCGGAGAGCCACAGACCCAAAGTTGGGCACCCACTGAGTAGTTATGGCTACGAACAGGTACCTGTCTCGTCAGTCAGGAACGGTTTGCAGGATATGTTGTTGCCATCTATTGAGCCTGCGTCTCCGGCTGGTGCTCAGGCACTCCGGGACGCTTCTCATGTCCTACACCGTGAGCCTCGACATTTTGAAGAAGCACCTCGTATCATTTCCAGGGAAGTTTACGAACCAATGGGTTCTGCTCCACGTTTCCGGTCTCCTACGGATGTGATTCACGGTAATGAGTCGAGCACAAAGCGCTATCGTGTCGCAGACCACACTGCTGGACAACTTGATGCCTATGCCGGTTCTTCAGTCATCCCAATCAACTATCAGGGTCGAGGTGAGGACCCGCGACGTGAGCCAGTGAGGTACTTTACAGACAGACCGGTCTCGTCTCTTGGAGGTGTGAACCAGCATCAGTCTTGGCCAGTTACTAGTAACAGAGTGGCGCATTATCATGATGAGACATCGATCAGGAGCGGAGCAAATCCCGTTGTTACGGATGATGCGTTTCGCCGACCTCACCAAGTTGTTGAGGCGCAACGGCGTCCTGATGAGGATTACCAAGTTCCCCCCTTCAGGCGGGAGGAGATGATCGGTGATGTCCCTGTTCGTCGAGATCCTCGCGTCCAAGACGTCCATGAAAGCCCCCGGATTGTATATATTCGTGAAGCACCTCCCCGACCGAGAAGCTCCCATGATCACTTCAATGTCCCTGTCAACCATCCTAGTCATGGACTAACTACATATGAAGAACCCAACTCTCACAGAATTTCAGCAACCAGGCTTAGACAGCAGCACATGGTAATCGATGCTCCCCTAGATCATGACAATAGGGGCTATAGAGAACCTTCGCATAGTCAACGTTCTGGTCGAGAACCAGCAGTGTGGCCTGGAAGCGTGTCTAGGGATGTTCGGACTACCGAACTTGGCCCTCCTGAGATGTAAGTTGCGTACTTTTCAAAGAAACTTATGTGCCATACATGTTGCAATCTTTGCACGATGGTTAAGAGCATCTTGTCATTAACTAAACTGGATACAGACGCTATACCAGCGCCCGAAATGGTTTCCACGAGAGATCAAACCCCCTACCTATTTCAGAACCCAGTCTAGATCGTCGACAGACATACCGCCACGAGTTGGTTGAACCCATGGATGTTGAGCCGCAGCAGATGCACTATCATGAGCACCAAGCATACGTAACCCCTTCAATCCGTGGTAACTACATCGAAAGCTATGGACCGCCGCTCCGACATCACGTCCCTGAGCCACAACGTATAGTCTGGGTGGACCGTTGATCTTTCCAACTCGCCTTCTAAAATGTCTGTCGAATCAGGAACCTACGAATTCTCACCAGTTTCTTTTCACCATTATAGACTTTGACTACTGGTGTCAGGTCACCCGTCTCGAGGATTCTAATCCGTTTTTTTCTCATAACGACCCGATAGACTAATTCGGAAAATCTCCTTTGTATTATTGTTACGATGCATACCCCGACGGATAGACACAGGATGACTTCGGCGTGAGGCGTCAGATATACCCAAACACCCGGCATAGCATGGCATGGTATGGCATTTCGAGAATTTCTGCATCACTCGGCGTTGTTGGCATTTGCATCACAGCACGAAGCATACGAGATCATAGATCAGCCTTCAGAGGCTACAGGCGTTGGTAATATCGACTAGGGCTTGGCAATCATTGTATCCTGCATATTGCGCAGGTATCCCATTGCGATAGGTGTATATACCAGTACTGGCAGGGCTGACAGCAAGCGGCCTCTGAACAAAGACCAGCGGGGACGGAAGTGTATAAGTTTTCAAACGTGGTGTCAACACTTGAGACTCTTGACGATTGTATGAGTACCTAGCTAGGTCTTTAGAGCTCAATGATAAAGGGGCACTTACAAAACATCGTAAAGTACCTATGGGTTGGACTCAACCTAAGTGATGTTCTGTTTACTAATATGAAAGATGATGGCCATCAAAAGCCACTCAGCTTGATGAGTTACTATACCTGTGTAGGTGGTTGTATATATACATGGGAAGCAAGTTGCTCAAGACACAATCCAAACGTCAAACGTCTGCGCATTAAAGGAAAAGACTCTGGAAGTTCATAGGAAAGAAACCAAGGGTTTGGTAAGCCCCCCCCCTGTCTATTCGTTAATTGTAGCAGCTAATGCCGCCGTCTACACCATGATACACATATTCTCCAAAAACAAACCAGAACGACGCAGCATGCCCAAAAAGAGCTACAATTCAATATACACTCGAGATGTCCCCCCAAAATGCTTACTAGTGTCTGCTTTCCTGCCATGCAATTCCAAGTCCGAGTCTATTTCATATATTTGGCTGCTTTAGTTTATGTTAAGCAGCAAGCATAGCCCTCCTCTCCGGTTCCGGTTCTGGCTCGTGCTCTTCTGCTTGTTGTGGCCGCTCTTCGACTTCGGGTAGTTTAGTATCGGGGACGTTGGGTAGCGGCGCGGGGCCGTTCACTTCCAGCTCGAGAGCGGCGAGCTCGTCTTCCACCTCGTCCTCGTCTTGGTTCGTTATCCTGCCGCCCAGCATTTCGCTTACCTCCTGTCAAGTAGAGCCGGATTAGTACGAAGTGTGTAGCAAGGTATATATATATATATATATATATATATATATATATCTATAAGGTATATATAGGAACGTACCCGCTGGTAGGCGATGGCGTCGGCGGTCTCGCCCATGAGCTTCTCGACGTGCTCGATGCCGCCCATCTCAGCGTGGATTTCTTTCAGGACCTTGGTGCCCTGCTGGAGGCCGAAGACGACGTCCTTCTGGATGAGGGCGAACTCGACGTTGCGGGTCAGCTGCTCGAGCTGGGCGAGCTGCAGGTCCGTCTTCTCGAGCAGCGACTCCTGGTACTTCTTGCGCCGCAGCGCCAGCAACGCCCGCTTCTTGTCGCCCGCCGCCAGCATCTGCCGCGCCACCGCCGTCTCCTTGTCCGTCAGCACCGTGATCCGCCGCTGGTACTGGTGCAGCTTGTCCCGCTGGAGCTTGAGGTCGAGGATCGCCCTGGATTGTCGTAGGAATTTAGTTTCAAGCAAAAGGGCGAGAACGATAGAGAATAGAAGAGAAGAGATAGACTCACCGGTCCTGGGCCGTCACTCTGCTCGGATTGTTGCCCATGTTCGCCGTGCCCTGGAATCTCCCCTGGTGTCCGAAGCGTGCATCGTTCGCAGGGAAGACTAAATGGGTGTGGATCTGGAGATCGCTTTGTCCCAAGCGAAATGGTACTAGGCGGCCGCGTGCGCCATGTGATGGGGAGAGTTTCTTTGCGTATTCGTGTGTACCTAAGGGATATGGCGCGACGTATGTTAAGTTGCGGGTTCGAGTTCGGGCAGGTCACAAGCCGGCTTGTTTCGTGAGGTCCCTAAGGCTTGGCTTATCGATTACGATTAAGGTCCGAGGGTTAGCGATTCAATGACGCACCTGCCGCACTCAGGATCCCGGCAATTTTTGGGACTTCTTTCAGGGTACACGTGCTTGCAATTCGGATTTGATCTCATGAGATGTTACATATATTTATTATATATATGTAGCATTTCTATCAGAAAAATGGCTCGATAATTGAACGTAATGGTGCTTGGTATATAAAATTTAAAGTACCCATGTTTTGCGTGGCGAGAGTTAACAGTCGGGAAGAGTTTCAAAGGAGTAACTATAGAGTAGCAAATGTCTAAAGCTGGATAACATCGCTGTGACAGAAGCTTTTTCTTCACCTTTTTTCCTCTGGCAGCTAACTCAGCACGACAAACAAATGTAAGGAATAAAACAGTGGTTGTCGTTGTCGCGATCTCTTGTCAATGGGATAACGGTTTAAATGCATACACACCACTTATAACTTACAAGTGAGATCCACTTTAAATGTATTGAGAACTGAAAGTTTTCTCAAATTCAGACCTGAGTCTTCAATACGATATCAAAGCACACAACACGTGGTGTAAGGGGCTTTTGACTCCTCTGCAGCGCGTACGGGCCATCTCGCATCAAAGACAAACACATAAGTGTTGTTCTTGTTTGCTGCATAGACCGCGACATAATGCCTGCTAAAGTCCTCCACGGCGTAGACCGTGATGTCTACCAGATCATCAGGAAGTTCGAAGATGAGCAGGATCAAGTCCCGAATAAGAATAAGCAACCAAAATTCACCGTTGGTGGCGTTTACGATTCTATTAAGCGCTCTAATTCCAGCCTAGCTCGCCTCAAAAAGCGTCCGCTTGAAGACTCTATCGAGCGAGTTCTTCGCCTCCGGAGAGAGGAGAGAAAGGAAGAAGACGAAGAAGAAGCATTGGAAGAAGTTACAGAAGGATCGCCAAAACCAAAGGTAAACCCATTACCCTCATTCTAGTCACCAAACATGTGGGCTCACGAGCTGATATACAGGAGCGCGATTACTTTGTTATGAACAAACATATTACCAAGTCTTGGAACATACCAAAGAGTCAGTCGATAGCTTCACCTGAACCCAGCACTATTAGTGGGAATGTTTCCGGGGTAGACATGGCCGTCGTCTCAAACATGGTCGACAGGCAGCCCAACGGAGAGGCCAAAGCTAAAAGACGGAAAACCGAGAAGCGCCAGGAAGATCGCACCCCTCCTAGTGATGTTTCTTTGCATGATCTTGGCGGGATGGATGATGCCATCAAGGTCCTCGCTGAATCAGTTACTTTTCCTATGCGATTTCCTGAGGTCTGTCTCGAAAACGACCTAGAGGCTTCTCGAGGTGTTCTATTACACGGTCCTCCAGGTTGCGGCAAGACCATGCTCGCAAATGCTTATGCGGCCTCGCTAGGTGTAGCCTACATACCAGTCTCGGCCCCTTCTCTTGTCGCCGGCATGTCTGGCGAGTCTGAGAAGAAGATCAGAGAGCTCTACGAGGAGGCTAAATCGCTTGCGCCGTGCTTGATATTCATTGACGAGATCGATGCTATTATGGGAAAGAGAGAGAACGCACAGAGGGAAATGGAGAAGCGGATAGTGGCACAGATGCTAACCTGCATGGACGACCTATCACCTCAAAAGTTGGGAGGCAAACTCGTCGTGACGCTGGCAGCGACGAACCGACCCGATAGCATCGATCCAGCTCTTCGAAGAGCAGGGCGGTTCAATAGAGAGATCAGCCTCGGAATACCAAATGAGGCATCCCGCGAGGCTATCCTACGAAAAATGCTTCAGAACAGCAGAGTCTCCCCCGACCTAGATTACAAGCTCCTGGCCAAACGGACTCCCGGCTTTGTCGGTGCCGACCTAAAGGATGTTGTCTCCGTCGCCAAGAACGAAATGGTGAGGGCTACTATGTCTGATCTGGAACAGATGGGTCCAGCAGAGATGGATATCGACTCCGACGATCAGGTATCACCAGGGCTCCGGCTACACCTCGCAATAATGGGAGCATCGGATGAAGCCATGCCAAAAGACAAACTAGTATTAACGATGGAACACATGCTCAGCGCGATTGGGAAGGTCCAGCCATCGTCCAAGAGAGAAGGGTTCACCACGATACCCGACACGACTTGGGCACACATCGGCGCCCTCGAAAACGTACGGAAGCAACTTATGTTATCCATAGTAAAGCCCATTCAGAACCCGGAACGATTCAAGAGCAAGGGTCTCGAGGCACCCTCAGGCGTGCTTCTCTGGGGACCCCCTGGATGCGGCAAGACGCTCCTAGCAAAGGCGGTGGCGAACGAATCGAAAGCAAATTTCATCTCTGTCAAAGGCCCGGAACTTTTAAATAAGTACGTAGGTGAATCAGAACGCTCGGTCCGCCAAGTGTTCAGCCGAGCCCTGACGTCGGCGCCGTGCATCCTCTTCTTCGACGAATTAGATGCTCTGGTCCCGCGCCGCGACGGCAACGGCCCCGACGCCAGCGCGAGGGTCGTCAACCAGCTCCTGACGGAGCTCGACGGGATCGGCAGCCGCCAGGGCGTCTACGTGGTCGGCGCGACGAACCGGCCGGACATGATCGACCCGGCCATCCTGCGGCCCGGCCGGCTGGGCACCAACATCTTCGTCGACATACCCGACGCGGACGGGCGCGTAGACATTCTCAAAACCCGCCTGCGGCGTCTGCTCCCCGACTACGCGGACCACGACGTGCTCGAGCGCGTGGCCCGCGACTCGCGCTGCGACGGCTTCAGCGGCGCCGACCTCGACAACCTACACGTGGCGGCCGGCCAGGCGGCCGTCGAGCGCGCCGACAACAACGCCGGCGGCCTCGACGTGCTCCTCCCCGAAGACTGGGAGACGGCTCTGCAGAAGACCAAGCCCAGCGTGTCGTATAGCCACTCGAGGAAGTTTAGGGAACTCAAGGAGACGGGTTGGGAATGATACCTATTTGCGATGTTGCAAGGTAGACACTGTTGGACTAGAATTTACCCGATACCGGTAGAATTCCAGGAGTTGATTATACCATCTACTATCGTGCACGACTCGAGAATAGTCGTCGTCGGCGTTTTTACTTACTCGTGGGTCTGTGTCTGACAACTTGAATGAGCAATAGTGACCCAATCTTGCTTGTGTTGACTTGCTTATGTGATCTTACGAGCTTTTTCGATGGGAGTAATACGCCTTGTGGTAGCATTTCAAGAATCACCGTAGCAGATTACCTCAAAACAATGACTTTACGTACGTTTCTATAGAACCTTAGTCATAGTGATATCCACTCTGTTAACCTAGTAGCTTCGCAGAGCTGAATAGTTGGAGTAATTCGACTCGATCTCATTGGTCAATGGGCAGCATCCACCCCATGCGCACTACTTTGTAGATCCAGTCTGTAACTACGTCACAAACCCGAAATAGAATTACACACCAGGAAACAGTCTGCGAACAACAGGGTAACAGTGACCTCGAAATGGAAACAAAACATATGCACTTATGTTCAATTGCCAGCAACAGATTATATCCAATCCAAGGCCTCCCCCTTGGCCTGGAGAAGCCCGGACCCCTAGCACTCCTACCAGGTCTATACTGCCGTTGAAAAAGAGGAGATGGATATATGTTTGCGTCCGCAGGGACGCCAAAGCGGTCTAGTGGTCTATCAATACACAACTGGCCGATCCTTTCTATGCCTTTAACTGTAGTGGTACACGTATGCCTTCGTAATCTTCGTCTATGCCGTGGACTCCTTCAAGAACCTATAAAGGAGTTAGAACTGGAGCTTCATATTTGAAACAGTGGACTATAACTTACGTGATGAGGTCGTTGCGGTCCTTCTCCTTCTTCAGACCACCGAACGCCATCTTGGTACCGGGAATGTACTTCTTGGGGTTCTCGAGGTAGTCGAACTAGAAAAGTTCAGTAAAGCTGTTTAGAAATCCCACTAAGGAGATTGTAACATACCAGAGTGTTCTCATCCCAGGTGATACCCTTTTGCTTGTTGGCGTCGGTGTAGGAGAAACCTTCGACCTGACCAGTCTTGCGGCCGAAGAGACCGTGGAGCGCAGGGCCGACCTTGTTGCCCTCACCATCCTTCAGAGTGTGGCACTGGGCACATCGAGTCTTGAAAAGGTTGGCACCCTTCTTGGAGTCACCTATGTATGGTTATGTTAGCATCACATTCCAGAGCACAACTAAAATCTGCCAAGCCCCGGACTGGTTTGCTCGTGAATAGAAACCATCCAAGAACGAGACCAGAGAATCCACGCCCCCGTAAGACCTCGTGCGACTGCAAAGCATGCGAGTTATTATCACCTCTTGGTAAATGGCGCATGCGGATGCGAGACTTCCAACAACAGTCGCGAGTGATAGTAAGCACAGAATATAGCAGTTGATATGATGAAAGGCGAGATTCATGTGACTAATCGAAGCTCATTGCAGTCGCTCAGGCAGAGGTGGTGGTTCAATGGCTCGACGACGGTGAGGTTTCGACTTCGTCACGAGGCGCATGGTAAAGGGAAGAACCTACCGGCGGAGAAAGGCATTTTGTCGGTTGAGAAGGAGGAAATAGTATTACTGATTAGGTGTCTAAAATGTACGTAGGTACGTAGTCGAGTTTAGAACGAAAGGCTCGTCTATGAAGTTGCTTGTGTTTATGGACGAGAGAAGGGAAAAGAAAAAAATTCGGCGCAACCAGGGATTTTTTTTAAAGCATATGAGCTCAGTGCAAAGGGCAGTTGGCCAAGGTTGTACGGAAACTACGAGCCACAATGTGGCGCGTGACGTAGGATACCGACCAATAGGGTGACAGGAAAAGTAATACGCTTCCGGGGAAAGCCGGGTTTTTCAAAATGCGTGGACCTTTTCTTCCCATAGCTCAATAGAATGAAAGTCATTAATCATTCTACAGTGAGCTAGAAATACCGAGCTACTCTAACTGCCCTGCCATCTATGTACATACAGATGTACTTAGACCCGCAATGGGGCGATGGGGCGACGGGGCGGACAGACGGAACTTTCTCGGAGTCTGGAGTCTTGTGTTCCAGTCAGCCCAGTCAGCGCATGTGCTCAATGCCCAGACAAAAAAACTGACGAAAATTTTTGATTAACCCTGACACCAACTCAACGCGTCCAGCAAACTGATCGTCCATTAACCCGTTTAACTCGCGCACACCAAGGTTAAACCCTTTCGGGAAACTTAACCGGCCAACACCGGCCCCGACACCCTGGATCGGGAAGAGCCACTTCACGGGATTGGATCGTAAGATGAGGGATTCTGATTGAATTTCGAAGTTTATGCAAAACGCGTTTGAAATTTGTTATATCGAGGCACTCGCGACTGAGGGGCCGATTGATATAATCTGGACAGATTAGAGCACAAGTGGTTTACATCAGTCATAGGCTTATTTGTTTCTTCCATCGGCATCAGAAGCGAGACCTAGTTGTGCCCCTCACGATGGCTTCTAAGGCGACTTACATCCCTCGATATCTGCTGCCACAGTATGGCGCGTTGTGGCGGACCGCTACGCGCTCTACAGCCTTCGCAAGACCCCTCAATGCTGAGCTCGGACAGGTATTGGTGCGCTACGCATCAAAGACGGCCGCTCCAAAGTCAACCGCCACTCCCACGACACCCAAGGCCACCGCTACGAAAGTTCTAGCTCCGAAGTCAGCCTCGACTAAGGTTAGCTCCAAATCAGCCGCTGCGAGAGCTGCCAAATCTTCTGCGCCGACGAAGCCTCCTACCAAAGCTCCTACCACCAAGCCAGCCGCAACGAAACCGGCAGCCGCGAAAACGCCTGTCGCAAAGACTCCAACACCTCCAGCTACATCTGCGCTGCCGACTACTGCAGAGACGGTGCCTGCAGCTCCTGCCCCTGCAGCGGTGCTGAAGACGGCAGCCAAACCAGCTGCAACTCCCAAACCGGTTGATCCTTCCAAACCCTTAGTTCTCGAGAAGCCGGAAAAGTTCAACCCTCCGTCTCACGGTGCGCGATTACCGAGATCGACCCCAAAGCACTATGGCGGGCCAATGTCAGATGCGGAGCTGCAAGCGCAGACCGTCAAGACCTATCCAGGCCTGCCACCGCCGGATAACACTTGGGCGCATTGGTTCATCCACAGCCGGAGCATCCATCTGTTTATCACATTGGTAAGTCTTAATCCTAGCATACCAGCTAGCCAGCTGTCTCCCTGCGTGTTTCCGTCTAACGAGTTTTCTAGGGCACCCTCTTTTCGCTAGCGACCTACACCTTCATCGGCAACTTCAAGGCCAAGTCGCCCTTCGCGGACATGATCCCGCCCATCTCCGAGTTCCCCCGCCACCCCTTCCAGTATATCGGCGTCCTCTTCGATGTCATGCGCTTGCACGAGGAACACGAATCGGCCATCACGGCCGAGAAGCGGAGGATGAGGGTAGACGACGTGGCCAAGAGGAACGAGTATCGCAAGGCGCACGGCATGGAGCCCGCGCAGGGGTTCTGGGCGAGCGGCACGGTTGACCCTCAACCGCAGCCGCAGCCGCAGCCTACGGCTACCGAGCCGACCCCGGTCGTCGAGTCGTCGGAGCACCAGGAAGCCCAAGCGGCTGTGGCTGCTGGGCTCACCCCGGACGGGAAGCGCAAGAAGTTCCTCGGTATATTTTGAGTTGGCAGAAACACAAGTACGGATTTATGCGGGTGGAAGTTGTAGGCGATTCTAGTGTAGGTGCATAGCACGGCCTCCCCAGAATGAATCTCTACTCCAGGACAAGGACGAAAACCTTGCCATTTTAAATTCTTGGTATCATGATGCGAACCTATCCTAGGTCGACGGCCTCTAGACCTTCTAGGACCTCCTCCGCCACACCCCCCTTTTCCAGCACCTTCTGTACCATGGCCCCGAGGACGGAGATCTTAGCTCCTCCTCTAGGCGCCTTCCACACGCCCTCCACGTTATCCGTCTCCGCCGCCCTGGCTCCCGGGTCCTTCGCCGCGGGCCCGCTCTGTCCCCAGGCCGCGGCATTCACCGAGTTCGGCACGCCCGGCGCCGTTAATCTCGACGGCGGGTCTATCGTGCGCACGGAGAGCAGCCGGAGATTTCTGCCGGACCCCGGCGCCTCGTCTACGTCCATCGCGTCGTCCGCGGGTGGTGTGCTCGTCTCGCCCACCGATACGGCGAGCGCCGAGTCGGCGACGGCCAGCTCCTCCTTGGACGGGTCGAAGATGATGTTGTCGCCGACGGCCATGACCAGCAGGGTGATGGGCGGCCTCGAGCCGCTGGGTCTCGAGGAGCCGCTCTTCTGCCGCGGGTAGATGAACTGCGACGCCGCCCAGTCGTCGTCGAACATGGGGTCCTCGTCGAGCTCGGACTTCAACCGCGGCAGGCGCGTCGCGAGCAGCGCCAGGTGGGTCGTCAGGCTGAGCAGCGGGAGCGGGTAGGATAGGGGCGGGGAGATGAGGATGATCTGGTTCGGTGTATAGATTAGCTTTATGCTTCACGTACAACACTGCATGTGCTCTAGGTAGAGAAGAGAAGAGAAGACAAATAGCACTCACGTCGATGTAGAGCTTCCAGTGGAACCGTCGGTTGATCCACAGCTTCTTGGTGAACTCGCCGTCGGCCAGCAGCGCCTCGCTGAGCATCGTGGCCAGGAACACGGTGGTGCTGTCGTCGTCCCGGTACCCGGGGATCTCGACCGTGACTTCTACCCAATCGTTCTCGCCCCTTTTCGTCCTATCCGTTTCCTCCTCCTCCTCCTCCTCCTCCTCTTCTCCTTCTTCCTCCCCCTTTCCGTCATCCTTATCCTTACGCGACTTGGACCGCAGCTCCTTGTTCTCGTAATAGAACCCCGAACGGTGCCGGGGCTGCCGCTGCGACGAGCGGCCGACCTCGGCCTTGACGCCGACGACGGCCTCGGTGCCGTCGGCGAAGCACACGCGCGCGCTGCCGTTGGCGCCCGGGAGCACGTCGGTCTCGGCCGTCAGCGGCCGGAACTGCGTCGGCGTCCGCCCGTCCGCGCGCACCGCCGGCGCCAGCCCCAGCGACCCGTGCAGGTACGCGAGCTCGGCCGGCGAGAGCAGCAGGTGCTGCGCCGTGGCCGAGGACATGATCGCGTGGGGGGGTAGGGGTTTTTTTTTTTTTGCGGTGATGTTGTAGGAGAACCGTGGGTGTATAATTTCTAGTCCGCTGAGGAGGAGGCGGAGGCGGAGACAGAGGTAGAGGCTGCACGGCTTGAGTTGAGTTACCCGCGTCCGATTGTTGGCTTAGATGTGAAGCTGCCGATTCGTCGCGAGGCTGAGGCGGGAGATTTTCTTTATGGGGAGAGCTGCGAGCTGTGAGGTGGTGGGGAACAAACGCGATTGGTTTAAGCTGGTGGTGGGGCTCTTCGGAACGGGGATATGGATAAGGCTGGCTTATCGATAGTTAGTTAACGGAGAACTTTCCTTGCATCGGCTGGAAGTTGCATATGCTGTTTTATTACGTAGGTATTCGTGGCAATGCAGTAAGCGATGTCCCCCGGGCCTTCAACGAGTGGGGCTTGACTTCCTAGGAAGTCATTGCAAATTGTTTATATTTTAGACCCTTGAGTCGTCTTCAGATCCAAACATAAAGAAGACTGTGTAATACAGATACCACGAGAATGGGTAAATATATATAGGTATATATATTATTACCATCGGTATTCACAATTCTACATCAGGCCTCCGTATCCCACGTCCTTGACTCTCCTTACGGTTACAGACTTATATATGTATGATTTACCAACCAGCCGTTTTCCGATGTACTTTTGCAAGCGTCGAGCTTATGTTTTATGTTGCACGAAATGATCTAGGTATTTGTTTAGATTTGTAATGAAGGTCATCGTGAGCGGACAGGGTGGCCGCTCGGAGACAAATTCATGACGGCCCAACACGGCGCCGAGTCTAGTCCACCACGGGATTTACGAACTGCGGATAGTGTCGAAAAGTTGCCGGTTTAGGAAATCCTGGCTTTTTATTCTATTAATCACGAGCATTTCATGTAGAAAAGTCTCCGTGTATCGTGTAAGCAGCAAGAAATGTGTCTAAGGGGTTCTAATATAGCGTTAGTAAGGCGGTTCTATACAAGATCGAAAAGCCCACGAGACTTCTCGTAGATAAATAGACTATTTTGTACTGTTCTTTACCAGGATTCATCTGTCTTCGATCACTGACCATTATACAGTATACCTTAGTCTTTAATACACAGGCACTCGTTTTCTCTGACTAGAACAGTACCTCCATAGCTACCTTCCGCTGCCTTATTCTTCGTCTATGACACAACACAATGGCAGGCCGCATAAGTAAACGTCTCTACCAAGCCTACATGAAATGGCACCCGATCCCTCTCCCGTCGGCGGACGCCTTCGAGGACCAAGCCGTCCTGGTGACAGGAGGCACAAGTGGCCTGGGCCTCGCAACCGCGGTGCACTTTGTCAACCTCGGGGCCGCCGAGGTCATCATCACGAGCCGGGACTCGTCTCGCGCCAAAGCCGCCCTTGCGGCTATCGAGCGGGAGACGGGCGGACGCAGCAACGGCCGCGTCCGCGTTATGGACTTGGACATGAGCCGCTACGCCTCCGTCGTCGCGTTCGCCCAAGAGGTAAGGAACGTCAGGCAGGGCCGGGGCGGCCTCGACTGCGTCATTCTCAACGCAGGGGTTGCGGGCGTTGACTTCAAGCTCGCCGACGAGGGGTGGTAAGGCCACCCTCACCTCTCGCCCCTCTCCCTATTCCGCTCGGTACCCGGACCTAACCAGCGCCGACACGCAGGGAGCAGAACATCCAAGTCAACGCCCTCAGCACAGCGCTCCTGGGGCTGCTTCTCCTGCCGTGGCTGAAGGCGGAGCGCGCCCACCGCTCGGCACCCGCGCACCTGGCCGTGGTCAGCTCGGGGCGGCACTTGGAGCCGGATATCCGGCAGTGGAAGGAGTGGGCGGCGGCGAGCGGCGGTGTCCTGCAGCATTTCAACGAGCCCGAGAACTGGCCCGGGCCGGAGGCCATCTACGCGGTCACCAAGCTGATGGCGCAGTACGCGGTGGACGAACTGGCCGATATGGCGCTGGGTCCCGATGGACGGTAGGTTCTCCTTCCCCTTTCTCGATATGGAGCGCAGAGTTGTTTACTTGGTATCGATCTTACTGACCCTACGAATTGCCCACCAGCCCAGAGGTCATAGTCAACTCGATGTGTCCGGGTATTGTGAAATCAGACCTGTCGAGACACTACGCGGACAAGGGGGCCGGCTTCGCGGTTGGCATCGCCGTATTCACGGGGCTATTTGCCAAGTCGACATCGAACGGCGCCAGGACGTACTTGGCAGCGTGTCTGACCAAGGAGAGCGAGCACGTAAGAAAAATCCACCCCCTTCGAAAGCCACTGCTCGGTCTGGATAGAGTAGGCTTGCTAATCACTGGGGTTTTTGTTATAGGGCAAGTTCATCCGCTTCTACGGCTCGGAAGCTGAATACCAAAAGTAAGTGGTCTGCCGGACAAGTAAGTTCTCAGGACGAGTATCACTAACCCGCAACCCAGGCAGGCAGGTGCAGTGCGGACGAGTGACGCCGGCAGGAAGATGCAGGCCCAGGTCCTGTCAGAGATGAGAGCTGATTTCGCCGCGAAAGCCCCCGACGCGAGTGGGCTCTTGGGGTCGTAGATACTATGGTCGAATCAAAGGTAAGGGGGTTTCGATGTGGACGGCTGCTGGAAGTAGATAGATAATTATGAATTTCATTGCCTAAATGCCTTGACTATATTAATTAAGTCCCTGTCGCTGGCCAATCGCTCTTTCATCCTGGAATCGGTGTAGATCAAAGAGAACCCGTGGAGTAGACCGTATGTATGATATGATCCACCTGCCACATCACAACCTTTGCCAGGCCTCGGCCGTCCCGTGGACTGTTACATACCCCTTTCAAGGTGACAAAACCTTAGCAGGCCTAACGTGGTGTCAGGTTGTATTCTTATAACCAGGGATCTACACCGTCTAGCATCCAGTCTGACCCCGACGGCACATTCATTATACAGCTTCGGCTGTACTTTTTCTAAGATCTCCTGAAGTCTAGGCACAAGCTCCCTACAAAGTCCGGGCCGACCGCGGCCACCAGTTCTGCCACCATCGCCTTGGCCGAGCCCTCGGTCTCAATGCTTTCGCTATGCCAGTCGAATAGATCCCCAGCGTAGCAGTAACCCCTGTTAAGACGCACTGCGACGTGGTCCAAGTCAACCGAGCCCATTTCTTCGATCGACGGGATGCCGGGCATCGTACTATTGAAGAGTGACGCTTCCTCGTCACTTTCGGCGTCTCCATCGTCGTTGTTTTTGGTATCTATTGTTACAGTTCCCTCTGCAGATGCCGAGCTCTCTGTTGTATCTATACCGGTCTTCCGGAGGTCGAGATAACCGTGGCCATCGAACTTTTCGAGGATGTCTTTGGTGAGGTCTACCCATTCTAGAGTGTCGGGATCAAGAATTTGCTGTGGGGAGAAATCGATTTTGTACTTCATCTTTGGACATGTATGGATATAAAATCCAGAATACCACCATCTGTTCTCGTGTTAACATATATTGTTGTAGCGTAGGCCACTTGGGGTTATCCGAGACCTGCTCTCCTGTTGATAAATGAAGAAAACTGAAGAAAACATCAAATATGTGCTAGCTTGCAGACATACGTCGGAAGGCAAGGAGGAAAAGGGGGTGGGGGGGTTAGGTGGGGGGTTTGATGTCGCAAGAAAGGGGTTTACAAGTCGCAGTGCAGAGTCGTTTTAACACGTACCGATAACCACCCTCCAGTGACAGCGCAATCTCTCGCAGAGCCCCGAGCTTCCCCGGGCTAAATTTGTGGATGGATTCATGGTATAAAAAATAGACGGCACTAACGCAGTCCGGGAGAAGATCCAAGACCCCAATCGCTACAAGTTGACCGTCAAGTCGATAGCATTGATGAAATGAGCCGAGCTGCCGTTCTCGTCCATCCGGAGCTGTGTAGTTCTCCCGCTTTATCGGAGAGGAACAAAGAAACCTCCTAAACCCGTCGCGGGAGATAGATGACGGAGACTCTTGATGAACGACCTGCTGGTAGTTTTCAAAAACCCGAAACTTTTCCTCGGTAAAGTCATCGGGTTCGAGTGTCACGCTGAAGTCGTGGGCAGGCTCAGGTGGCTTTTTTAGTGAAACGCCCTCGCTTTCGTGGATTCTCTCCACTAGGTCAAACTCGGTATCCCGCTTCCGAGCCTGCTCGCGTGACTTTGGATACAAGCGAGCGGCTTCCTTTGCATAGGCATCACCTATGACGTACTTGTTGAAGCGGTTGACAGCCTGTCGCTGGTCTCGTATCGTCCGAAAACGGTCAGAGTCCAGGCGAATCGTGTAGGGCGGACAGCAGGCGTCCTTCTGGTTTGGCCTGTAAAGGAGCGAGCCGGACCGTCTCCAACATCGATCGATTAGAGCTTGGTAGCTTGCTGGACTCATAGACGTGACACGTGCATAATAGGAGTAGCCTGGGGGGTAAAGGTAAGTCAAAGATTGCTCAAATCACGATCGCGAAGCCCGCCATGTGCTTGAACTATAAACCCTTGCAGGATGCTACACGAAGCAGTCGGATCAACTAATGACACGGCAACGACTGGGTGTTATACCTGAACCACCTGGGCATCGGTGGCCAGGCGGAGTCTGCACGGGAAGGGGATTGGATCGTGAAGGGCTGCCAGCGTGTTCAAGCAGGCGTTTTCTTGTAAGACTGACCAACTGTTCCTTCACGATGGCAGTAGCCGCAGCTAGATGATTTTCTATAGCCTGGAAATGATTAGTCCCAGAGCGTCTACTCGGATATCACGAGTTGTATATAGTCCAATCTTCACGTATAGCTGAGTAAGAGATGGTCGACAGGGAGAGAGTGGATGTATGTAGGAGCCATTGCCGATCACTTGATCATGCCTGCATTCAACATTACATCTGGACCGGAAAGGGTAGCAACAGAGCAGCAATCAGGGGCAGAGTCGGAAAGGGAAAGTGCACGATCTCGAAGCGGAGTTAGGGGCAAAGGCAGATCGAGGTAACACGCGATGGCACGTCGGCAGGCGAAGGAGTGGTTGTACGACTGACGACGTTCATACGGAATTGCGAGAGGTTGCGAGGCTGTGGCTGATTGCCCAGTATTTCCAGCTTGGCATTGGGCGACGCCATGCGGAAGCCAGACGGAAGACACCCTCCCCTTTTCTCCTGGACTCTGCCGGAGCCGTGCGGCGCTCGCGAAGACGCCAGTGGGCTGGTAGTGGCGCGCCAACAGACAGGGTGGAGTGTAGTATTCCCAGTATTCCCCATAAAATAACATGCAAACCAGCGGGCCAACGAGAGTCTCTGTCTGCTGCACGGGCCCGAATGGTTGGATGAGGAGGGAAGAGAGGTGTTTGGAGTAGATGGGCTTTAACGCAATGAACCAACTCACCAATTGGCGATATATAAAAATATGCATCTTCAGGGGTGGCCTGCATCGTTCAGTTGTAGCGCCCCCGCGGGTAGCTGGACTAAGATGGCTTAGATGGTCAGATAAAGAACAAATTCATCAATCAAAGGAAGACCGTAGACCGTACGCGTGCGCGCGCAGGGATCATGAACCACGGCGGGACGGATACATATACGTAGACGTAGACGTAGACGTACGAGGTGGATCGTAAAAGTCGGTGTCGAGTCAGATGACGAATGTACGGCGGGTGGTGTTGGGTTGTGGCTATTCTCAAGCGTGTCAGATGCCGCAAAGTAGGATGGATGATGCCGGCGTATTGAAGAGAAAAGGACGGTTGTGGTAGGGCATGGAACATGCACATGCATACCAGATAATTATCGAGCTGAGGCGAGGTTTAAGACATGTAGATGTAGCCGTAGATGTTAGATGTAAATGTAGATACCTACATAGATAGATAGGCATATGGGGTGTATGGAGAGAGGGGAAGGAAAGAAATTCTTCCAATACATATCTACTATACATACCTCCTAAGGTATGTATGCAGATCTTAAACGTGCATGTACTGCTACCCAGAGCGCGGATATTTATTAAGGGTACAGGTTAAACTCCCCCCATACTCCCACGTATCTATACCATCTATACCCATTCCCCTTGGAAGTTTCCCAACGTAACCATGTCGTTACACCTAGGCAAGTTCTGGTTTAAAGGCTGCATGGCATTATGCAGGTGGTATGACGAATTATACAACCCGGCTCTTTTATAAGTTGTACAATAATTGCATTTGCATATATATATGTATCACGACCTAAACATCGGACGCGGGATAGAAAAGGATTGGTCTATTCGGTTCGGTGGGAGGCACGGGAAGCTTGCCTCTTGGAAACAATATCAGGCTCGGGATATTGAATGTTGAGGACGATTCTGATGTACTATGATTGGATGGTAATGTGCAATGCAGAACTGCAAAGTTTGAGACTGGGAGACTGGACCTGTAACGACGTGTAAGTCAACGGATTTCCACATCAGGTAGTTAAGGTAAGGTTAGCTGCCAAGTAGCTATTATAGCTATTAGGGTAATCCAAGATTTCTTTTATACTTCTCTCCATGTTGTCTGGTTGTCTGTATCATACCTTACACATCACTAAAGTCTTGGGCTAGTCTTGGGCTAGTCTTGGGCTGGTCTTGGACAGATGAATGGATCTCCGTAAACTCCCAAATACTACGTCGCCGACCCGGTTCGGTACTGTCACGCTGATCTCGTTGCTCTTTTAACACTCTTGCGTGCTTGGCCACATCAGAAGCTGAACATTTTAGGACGCCCTTTGCATACACCGATAAGCATGTGTAGGGATGCGTGTCGACGCATACGTGCTCACAGTAAGTTGGGCGGTGCTGTATACCATAGTCCTACATTGAGTAGCAGGAGGATTCTCCCCGCGATGCGAGTAGTAGTTCGGTTGGAGAATTCGTGGATCGACGGCAGGCTATAGACGAGGGGCAGATCCGACTCAAGGTCATCGAAATTCATATTCATATGCCGGCCAGTCTATAGGGTAAAAGAAGTTATGCCCTTAAAGAGACGTAGCATTGAGGTCGACGATTTCGAAGTCGCTGACAACCAACACATGCGAGTAATGCATGTGAGCCTGCACTAATCTACAATCGGGGTTAGCTGAGTGCATAAAACAATTATATACTCGCATGTACCTCTGAGGGTACCGTATAGTTACAAAGGACAAGACCTAAGACAATTAACGCTACGGCTGTATGCTGTATGCTGTATGCTGTATGTGGATGATGAGTGTTGAGTATGGAAACTCTTGGTATCGGGTTGTGTAATAATAAGTGCATTTGTAAAATGTCTTACAATGATTTAGCCCTTCTGTTACAAGTAGACATGCCACTGATGAGCCTTACACTTACACGAATCTATTACTTATGTGTGATTACTTATGTGTGCGTGGGGCAGGATCTGAAGCAGCACAATTCAGACGCTAGTTCCGTGTTCTGCTTGCGGGTGCTTGCCTGCTTTGCTTGTTTCTATCCACTATCGTATGCAATTCGCAATTAGCGAAGTTCGTCAAGACTAGACTCTTCCATCCGATCTCGAGGAAGAGAGGAGAGGAAAATTTTTGCCTTCTCTACTTTTCTCCTCCACTCCTCCACCCCTCCACCCTCGGTGCTCGATTATCGACTATCGACTATCGGCCCTCGTCGCTTTGCATCTGTCGACGGAGAGCCACTTGCCCCTGTCGACACGGGCAATTTGTTAGCTTCGGCCCTGGGACCCGGTAGCCAGAAGTTACCGGTCTCTGGTTTCTGATTTCCAGTGGCTCTTGGGGGAATGTATGTACTTCCGGTCAACAAAAAAGCGCCTTGCAACACGATTCGCAGGTGTCCCGAAGCGGACATGTATGACACAACCCCCGACTCAAAACGCCACTGGCATGGTATGGTATATATGGTATTGTATGGTTTCAACCATGGAAGTAAGATTATATACATAAGGCAAGCTCTATTATCCGGATGTATCTTACGCGGTTCTCGACTATGTAAGTCTACTTTCGTACATGTTTCGTTGCGTTGATCCTGCCCTACCTGCCTACCCTGTCTTACACAAAGCTCTGTGTATGGCTTGCCTTACCTTTTACCTTGTCTTGTCTCGTCATGTCTTGTGTTGCCTTACCTCACCTAGCATTGGGGAACCATGTTAAGCTAAAGCTACCAAGCTTCCATGCTACCATGCTACCAATACGGAGCTCCCAAAGCTACGTTGGCGGTACAGATGATGTATGATGTATGAGGTAGGGAGCTTTAGGTGGGATATGTACATCGGTAGGTACCTTTTAGGTATTCTGGGTCTTGGTCCTGGGTCCTGGTCCTGGGTCCTGCATCTTACAACCTTACTAAAGGTAGTCGTACCTACCTAGCTCGTGCCTTCGCGCCCTGGTCCGCGGCTCCTCGTCTGCTGCGGGCTCCTTTTTTTTCTCCCTTTTAAAATAGAGAAGTACTATAAAAACCAAGTCTGCCTACTTTTCCTTGACTGTGCCCCTCCATTTTTTATTATAGTTATGGCACGAGATTCACAACGGCCGTGCTGGTCCAGCCAGAGCAGCCTTAACTTTCACTCGTTACCGGTTCAACCTCAAAGTCAACCCCAGCTACCTCCTAGACATCAAACTCTCCTTCGCCGTTCAACTTGTGCGCCTACGTCTATTCCTACTACTCTTGCTTGACCGTCGGGACCTTTTTCTGTTGTCATTCTGATCCCCACAAAAAAATCGCTGTGGAATTAGAGACGAGACGAATCGACGTCTGCGACGAGTTCGTTCAGCTTCTTACCCGCCTCTTTGTCCGCCGCAAAAATCCCCGGACTTGCCGCGCCTCCTTTCCATCCTCCCGTAACGTCTCCGAGCCTTCATAAAAAGCCCGAGGTCACACGTGGGTACGAATGTGCGTACCTATGCGGTCGTACAATCTTGCCAATACCGCTCATCATTCCCTTTTCCTTGTTGGTTGAGGGCCGGGTTTCCAGGATATAACAACATAACGATCGTGCATTAAGCTTCAAGCTTAAGCAAACAGCGAGTAGAAAGTAAAAGAGAAAAAGTGCTTCATACACACCGACATCACGCAGCCTCGATAGTAAAATCACCCTACCGTGGATAAACGACTTCGCATATTCCAAGGCTACCTATGATCATGCAGCTCAGCAATTCTCGGTAAACTGCCTTAATTCCAGCTCCACCTGGCCGGCACCCTCTGCTTAGGACCTTTATAAATCCGAGGCATCTCGACCCACCCCTTTTTGATCTACTTCCTAGGTAGATTTTGGAACTTTCACGCCATTCACGTTACTTTGCCGTCTCCAAAAATGGCGTCCGGCTCGTCGCATAGCCGCTCGATGGAGTCTCGTACGGGTAGAAGCAAGCAACGTGAGTTTACTGCAAGCCTCTTGACCAATTTGCCTTGATTTGTTCTTGCGGCGCGACAGTATGAACCGCGTACCCCGTAGACCAACTGACCCTTGGATTGGCAGGCTACAACTCAAAGGGTGAACGACTGGTAGCTGGAGTGGTGCCTCTCACGGAGGACAGGCTATACGTTCTACTGATCCAGTCGACCCGAAGAAAAGGCTGGGTTCTCCCCAAAGGGGGCTGGGAGTCAGACGAAGAGTGTACAGAGGCTGCCGAACGAGAAGCTTGGGAAGAGGCTGGTATAGTTATCCGCATCGACTACGACCTCGGCGAAGTCGTTGATCAACGGCCCCCTAAGAAATTATCCAAGGATGCACCCAAAGCCTTATACCGCTTCTACGAAGCTACGGTCCTCAGCGAGGAGAGCAACTGGCCAGAGAAGCACAAGCGAGAACGCCAGTGGTTTACATTTTCCCAAGCGAAAGAGGCCCTTTCCGATCGACCAGAACTCGTGCAGGCTCTTGAACTATCTACAATGCATAGAACTTAAGTCCGGACTTATACGGAAGATTCTGCGTTGGGGAACTATCCTACGTTCCCTGGAATAATTCCTTTACTCGCGATACGGGTCGGCGAAGACCTTTCTGTGTCCATATAATTCATTTCGTCACATTCCGGCTCGGGGAAACTGCATAGACCAGGGTTCTGGAGTTGTTGGTATCTATTAAGATACCTTTCCACAGCGGCATATAACATTTGTTTCTTTTGCCTATTACTACCCAGTAGGGGGGAAGAAAAGTGTCGGCCAAAGAGGGTGGTCATTAGCGCTGCCTAATATCTCATTTCTCCCTTTCCTCTATCACCGTCTTCGAATAAAAAGGTGGCAATACTGAGCTTGCATAGATTTAGGCGTTGTTGGTAACATGGGATAGAAGTCGTCGAATCAAGATTGGTCGGCAGCGGGCATCACATATGCGCTTACCAAGTTGGCGTTGAAATGGTGCATCTACAAGACGAGATAGTACCAAGAAGCAGGGGAGTTCACGCTTTCCCTTTGCATGATTTCGAGGTCAGAGCGAACCATTAGTGTTCGCGGCCAAATTACGTGGCCAATAAAGCACATAGAGCTGTGTACTTGCATGCTGACTGGGAGACACTACTACTAGCAGGTGACATGCTATACAAGGTCAGATGAGGACCACACAGTCCTATGGCAAGAATAAGATCCCTATTTCCGTATTCGTTCTACCAAGTCGTTCTCGAGACGAGTAGATCCTAACCCTATGATTAAGGTATTGCCAATAGGTGCTGTTGTTGGCCCTCTATCGGAGCCGGCCTAGCTGCAGGAAGATCCGTAAGAGGAAACTTCCAAGAAGCAGTTGGAGCGGTTCCAATGGTATCATGGTAATGGATAGATAGACTCGAGTACTTGAGGCCCACGCCTCACGACTGGTTGTGTGTCGTTAAGTTGACAAGGCTTAGCGTTTAGCTGGCTCTTACTATCGTCCAAGCTACTGGGATCCGAAGAGATCCAGCCCCCTTACCTACCGAGCCTCCAAGAGGGCATTTGGATATCCATGGGGGTTCTCCCGAGATGGTAGCCCCAGAAGCTTGAGATGTCTCGCGTGACCGGTCTGACGAATGCCACTGAAGCCACCACATCCCACTTGACGTAACCCTTAGGTATCTTGGTTCTTTCGGTTAGGTAACGCCTAAGATGATATGAACGCCTACTTGGCTTGGCTGCTGATATATTTTATACCTACATACATAGTAGGTACGTGGTGTACCTGGTCGGGAGTTCAAAAATACAAGATGTACTCGGGACAATACCAAAACGCAAAAAACATGTAAGCTTGAAGTTATGAACAACTGCTGATCTAGTACAATATTCCAGCCCCAACCAGTTCCCTATCGACAAGGGACTCCCTGTCGTATGTTCTCCTTCTTTCTCAAGTAGTGGTATCTTGCCATCCTAAATAAAAATTAAACAGCACTCTTAACTATCCTCGACTAGCCAATCTGCCACTTTAAACCCCTCCCTACCCATTCTACTAACCATTAAGCACTCTCGAAAGGCCAATTCGGTCCTTTCGAAACCATAGCCGCCTCCGCCTCCTCCTCCTCTCGACTCGCACTCCCCGCCGTCTCCGTCTCCCTCTGCCGCCTCTCCTCCTCGCGCAGCCTCGCCGCGACGCCGCCGAGCCCCCTGCTGCGGCCCATGAGGGCCTCGGCGGCGGAGCCGCGCGGCGGGCCGTCGCGGACGCGGGGGAACGTGGCGAAGCTGGCGGGGCCCGCGTTCTTGGGGCGCCCCGAGCGCAGGCTCGCCGTGTTGGTGTTGCGCATCGACGACACGGTGGTCGCCGTCGCCGTGCGGATCACCGGCAACGGCGACGGCTCCGCCGACTCCACGTCGCTGCTGTCGCGGAACCGCAGGCGCGATTGCACGTTGGCCATAGTCGCCGTGGCGCGTCTCGACTGGTTGTAGACGGGGGGAGCAGGGAAAGAGTCCGAGGCTACGGAGGCGCGGGGGGATCGCGTCGCGGCTGGTGGCGGGGCGGCGAGGGGCGGCGAGGTTGGTGAAGGTGGTTCGCTAGGTGAAGGTGGTGCGATGGGTTTCCGCTGTGGTGGTTGGGGGGATGGAGGTGGTGATGGCGATGGGGGTACTACTACTCGTATCGGCTGCGCTGGTGGTGCCGGCGTCTGCACCGGTAAGGGCGGCGCCGGCGATAGTATCGGGCTTAGAAGAGCCCTCTCGTCGTCGTCCCGCGCCTTGGTCTTGTCTTTATTGGTGCTGCCTACTCTGATGAGCCGCACAGTTGTCGCGCTCTTGACGCTGGCGTCCTTCTTCTGCAGCCTGAAGCTCGTCGGCGACACGCCGTAGACGTCGCTGTTATTACCGCCGGCGCCCCCACTGACAGGGACATCGTAGTCGCTTCTCGCGAAACCGATACTACTCCGGCCGTCCTCGTTGGTCTTCTTCCTTAGGAAGGGACTCAACGTCAGGTCTGGAAGTTTGAACTTGTCCATGGGATAACCCGTCCCACCACCGAACGGAGTGAACCGCGGGCTCCCGGGTGTAGTGCCGCGAACCGCAATCGGCTTTTCGTACTGCTTCTCGTTGCTCGTATTTATCGCCGTGGCGAGGCCCTCCCGGTCACGTTGCTTCTTGCGCCGGTAGCGGACGATGAAAAACGCAGCGATGGCTGTCAGTACCGCGGTGCCGACGACCGACACCGTGACTATTATGGCAACAGTTGTGCCCGAGACCGAATTACCCTGCACTTGCGTCACGGCAGAATTCGTATCCCCCTTATCATGTTCGTTAGCTAACACCACTTCGCAAGAGGGAGTAAGGATATAGAACGTACCTTGACACCGCTCGAGCCGCTCGCGTCGGCCCTCGCCTCCTGGATCTGGCTGGCGGCTAGATTGACCGCATTGGCGGCGCTCGAGCTCGCCGCGGCCCGCGCGGAACTTATAGCGCTGCTGGCGCTGCTCTGAGCGCTCTCGAGGTTGGAGGAGATGCGGCTGCTCATGCTCGACAGCGACCGCTGCAGGTCGGTGCTAGCACGCGAGCTGGCGGCGGACATGGCGCTCGAGGCGGACGATTGCGTCTGCGACAGTTGCCGGTTAGCATTGTCGGCGTTCTGGTTGGCAGACTGCACCGCTTGGTCGGCCGACTGCCGCACCGACTGGGCGGACTGAGATACAAGGCTGATGGCCGACGACGCGCTCGACGACACAGATGATATGGCTTGCGTCGCGGACTGCGAGAGAGACCGCAGTTGCGACGAGAGAGCCTGTATTTGTCCATCGTCTTGACGCTTCTGCGGCGGCGCCGTTGGCCGCGGTGTTGATAAAGCTGGAGCTGCTCGCTCTTTCGGACTCGTATCCGTCGAGTCCGGTATCCTCTCCACTATAAGTCTCTCGATAATATCATCTTTCTTGACAACGACGTGTTCGAAGTTATTCCATAGCAGCGGCTCTCCGTCCCGCGGCACTTGCGCCGCTCTAGGCGATGACTGTCCCTTGCCTCCCACATCCGCATCGGCCCAAATCCCTATCGTGCCCAGCGCGATTATTATAAACCACCGCGAGAGCCTGCTCTGCAACATTATTCATAAACCCATAACGAGCGACTGGAAGATAAGATAATTGTCGCCAGGACGATGTCACTAAGACAGAAAAGAATGTGGAAGAGGGAAGAGAACGTGGATGAGCTAGATTGAAACGGAGAACCAAGGTCAAAGCTCATATGGCAGCAGCTGGTCACAAACAGTTCCTCCGTCTCCATCTGGCCCGTGTGGGTTTATAGCCATGCTGGGTCAGATCAACCGTCATCTAGACAAAGCATGTTCATGCGTCCAGCACTATCTAGCAGACGCCGGTTCGCTGGTGTTGAGTCCGGATTGGGAAAGCTGTCAGTCAAGACCCCCTGCAAGTGCTCGGAATGGTGAACCGGGGTATGTATGATCTCCTTAGTCAACCTAGCAACTCTCCAGGTCATCTTGGTCGACTGTATGATCTACAACTAGAAACGAAAAAAAGGTACGCTTGGCTAGGTAGACTGGAGAGCGTGCCCAACAAGTTCAGGCGAGCCGCATTAATTTCGCAGCCGGATTTGGCAACCCGGCAACTTCGCGCACCGGTGACATTGGTTCGAGGGGCTCTAGTATATGGCACACCTCCTTGATATGTAATGAAGACGTCAGAACCTCAGGTCTATTTCTAGTTTACTTCTTGATCGTTATGATCTACGTGAGAGGCGTTTGGTGGCCGAGGCGATCATGGATCGCGTGATGAAAACGTTCGTTACTTTTCATAGAAGAGAATTGAAGGAACGGATACCAAGTATTATGTAGTAGTACCTTGGGTAAGGTGACGATTGTTGCGATACACGGATACATGCATGTATGTCCCATCCGGCCACGGGTAGACCTGGGTCTGATACTCCCGTCATCGTTTATTTTTTTTATTTTTATTTTTATTTTTTAAGGTTAATTGGTACCGACAACGTGGTATCAACCATGTTTTGACATATCCAATCTCTGGTCCCTTCATACAGAATCTATTATATTTCAGACGAATCCAGATTCTCTAGCGTTGATGTTTGGTAACATTTAAGGCACCCCTTCGAGGGTTGGCCGGGGCTGCGGGGGTAGGCTGGCAAGGGCTGAAACGTACAGGCGGGCCCCCTTTGTGGTCGGATAGGCCTGAGCCGAAAGGGGGTATGGATTATCGCCTCGACGCAGAAGGCTTGCTGCCGTCTGTTACCCGATGTAGTGTGTGACCAGCAGGCGGCCAACCGGAGACCTTCCCCAAATGCAACTCTGCGGGTGATGATTGGGCCAAAGGATAGCCTCATCGTGTAAGGGGCAGAGGTGGGAGTCCAGCTGTGACCCTCATAAATTTCAGGCACATGTCGGCAGAAACTGAACATTTCGTGTGAACTTGGCAGAATTAATGAAGGGAGTCTTTACTGTCGCGACACCGAAGAAACCTGATGGGACATTTGACCTGTCTGCCAATTGCACATACTATCATTGGATATCGAATACTTCAGTTGAGAAGTTGATATAATCGATGGTCAGTACCTATGCTAATTACATAGGTAGGTAGATATTCCGCATATGATTTATACAAAGTTGATTTCCTCGGCCAACAAATACGTAACAAGAGATGGCTAAATGCATATGGACAAGCCCAATATCGAGAATCCTTTTTTCGTGGGTGCTACATAGGTTGTTTGAACAAACAATACATCCAGCAGCGTCGGGCTACCTTGGAACACGGTCATCTCCAAACCATCAAAAAAACACCTATGTAAATGCCAGAGTCCCCTCTAGTTTGGTAGTGAGTATAGAATATCCGAATCTAAATTTCCGGTGCTCCTTGAACGCCCAAAACCCATTAGCGCGACCACTTGCCCCCTTTATCGTTGCGGCGTTGCGAATGAACAAGTGCTTGCATCCAAGCAGCTGTCGTCGTCACACATTATCGCGTATATCCTCATGCCCTCGAGAATGACGTCCGCCACTGCTGTGAATACCGTTCGGCTTCCTTAGCACAGACCTTGTCGCCTGGTTTGGCATTATTGTCTCCTTCGCCGACACAGCGAGCGAATAGGACGGCAATGTCTCCATCCTTGTACTGCTCACCGTGTTCATCACCACTGTAGGCATTGATAAGCCGCTGGGGAATAATCGCCAATTTCGACAGAATTGTTGGGTGCCATTGGACGATATGCTCCTGGTAACAGTTAGAACTCGCTTGTTTCACGTAGGACGAATGCGACTTTTGGTGAAATAGGGACATACCAATGCATGCGACTCAGCCTTCTGGAAGTTATAACTTCGATACAACGGATCAAACCAAGTATCAAGGAAGAACTTCGCCCACTCGCCATTCTTTATCACAAAACTACCCGAAGCTAGGCCCTCCTTATCTTGCGTCAGAACGAACTCGACATCTTCTCCTCTCAGGTGCACAAATGTCTTGATGATGCTGTCCGGGGGGACGACGGGCAGGTCCTTCATCATATTGCTTTCGAGTTTGCTGGCACCCATCACATATTCCTCTACCTTCAGATGTGGATTCATAATGAGCGCATTCTGATCGAGATACCAGATATATTTACAGTCGGGATACTTGGTAATGGCATGTCGCACTGCTAGGACCTTGGCCCAGGATGCAGGTGATCCCCCGAGGTCGTAATCGCTGGCTTTGGCGAACAAGGTGCCATACCCTACATACGGTTAGGGAATAGACTCAGAAATGCTTGATATGTCGTCTCACCATGTTTTTCCGCATACTGCATCCTATTTTCTCTGATATTCCTATGGTATAGGGAGAGATCATTGTCATCGAACACGGTCACTACCACGACCGGCGGTTTTCCTGATATTGTGCGCCTGCTGTGCTTGGAGCCGCCGGAGAGTAGCCATATCAACAGGATTATTACCACTCCAAACAAAGCAATCGACCTTAGGTGACTCCTCCTTATTTTCGGTATCCGCGAGGAACGGGATAGGTAAGGTGGCGGATTCGAGCTTTTTCGGGGAGGATAGGCGTAATGCATGATGCCTGAGGATGTCTTTTGGATCGGTTATCGAAGGGGGTAGAGCTGGTCTGTCGTTTGGCTTGGAGAACCGTAAGTGCTGTTAGATGGCAGCGCGTAGCAGTAGACACGTCCTTACGCCTGCCCTGATTGGGATCAGCTTCCTAGGTATTTGAGCAATGTGGCGGCTAAACAACACAATTGAAGCTGTCAACCTCAACTGCTTTAAAGTGAATGACGAAGCCAAAAGGCGGGCAGGTAGCCCAGTGTCTCGATGCGAAAGACGTGGCCACTCAGGCGCAAAATCTAGGGGCGACAAGGTAATCGATCCCAACAAAAAAGACGTGCAGTGGTTGAAGTATTAGATCCTCCGACGGCCAATTTCGAGTCGCATCAGTTCACCTTCAGGAGTCGAGAACAAACTCAATAAAAAAGCTGTCACATCAGGCGCGATTAGCCGTAGTTAGTAGTTGACATATCGCAAAAGACCGTGGGCGTGCAGCTCGTGGACAAATTACGAGATTATCATTTTTGGCATTGATTGAACGGTATTAGCGCGGTGGATCCCTGCTGGGGCTGGCTGGGTTAGACCGTGTTCTCAGAGGTACCTACGTACTTGCCCGCCATCTGCCATCCCGCTGTCGGGCAGTCGGGTCGAAGTCAGGTCTGAACATGACAGGCGGCGCGGAAAATAATCCGGTCTATTTACAACCCGTCCCTCCAATACATGAGGTATGTACTATAAGCTGCATGTATACCTATTCGTACCTAAATGATACTTCTGGGTATTCCCACGATACTGATCCCACGAATCATGATTAACTATACTCCTCTGTATCGAAAATTGCCCGCCTACACCTTTATGAAGAACCTATACGAACAAAGGGTAGCTGAGTGAACTTGGCTCGAAAAGAGCCAGTGGTGTTAAGCAGGAGATTCGACACCCCTGAACCAATCTGCATGCGGGTGTGAGCAAGACGCCTAAGCCCATCAGATAGTAACAAGGTATTAATCTCTGCACACAGACTAGTCGACACGAAACGGAAGAGCAACTTCGCGGCAACTTAAGAGTGTGCAGGTTCCATCCTTACATGGCAATTAGAGCAATGCAGTAATACGCCACCCTCGAGAATTCAGGTGGTTTTCCAATTCATCTTTATCTCAAGACTATTCATCGTCCCCGTCACTCTCATCGCTTTCATCATCATTCTCACGCTGGACATTCAGAATCCTCTGGCTCGCCCTATCAAGGGTCTTCTCAGTCCACTTTCGCGTGGCCTTCCACACCGTCTAGGAAAAGTTAGTGAGATCCAAGAGACGGCCAAGGTCGAAACTTACATATAGGAAGGTAAAGACTCCGATGAGGACAAGAAGTAAGCTGATACTCTCCATCCGTTCGCGTCCAGTTCCACCGCGACGACCTCCTCCCCCTATTATGCCACTAGTTCGTAAATTCCACCATTGCCAAGGACTCATAACAAGGAATACCTTGACAAATCCGAGCAGGCCCAAGGAGAAGAGTCCTTTCAAGAAGTGTTCAAACCAACCTGCCTCGTCCGGTAACAGATCGATATCTTCATCTAGCCTAATATGGCCAGTTGTGACGGAATCAGCAATGGTGCCGACAGGATCAAGCCACAGGTTGAGAATAGGGTCGGCTATGAAGCCAAGTACGAAAATAGTGACCAAGAGGATGAAGACGGTAAGCCCGAGGGCCACGATAGGGCTTCGAAGCCGTTGGGCCCAATTCAACCGCTCCATTCTGTATTCGTAGAGACACCGATCACATCTCCAGGCATTGGGATTTTCATTCATCCATGATTTCAGGCAGCCTTCGTGTACATACTTGACGCTGCCCTTGCAACGACATGGATTGATGAGTCGGTCTCCATCCTCAGAGACGTAGTGTCTTTTCGGCCGACGGTTCCGCACACCATCTAGAAAACCTGTCTCTTCGTACGTCGCTTCCACTTCATCATGGCAGATCCAACACATTCGAACATGCTTCCTCGACTGGCCTGCATTTTGCTCGGGTCGTGGCGCCGACCCCTGGGTATAACTGTTGCCAGTAGCGGTTCCGAACGTCGGCTCGTCCATCGTATGTTCTGGAGGCGATATAATTGCAAGTGATTCGCTCAGATATTTTGGATTGGTGTCTGCGTGTTCGATCGCTTGGGACAACGGCTAGCTGGGGTAGTGAATCGGAAACTGACGGTATTCGTTTGGGACACTTCACTACGCATATACTATAACACGGTAGGAAGGATAGGCGAAAAGGAAGAAGAAAAAAACAACGAAGCCCGGGCACCTCGCTCAGATTCTCACCATGTTGAAACCCGCTGGATGCGAAAGAGGCTAGAAGTCGGAGATGGCGGGACTATTGTTTGTTTGCTGCCTGGCTTTATGAATGCGCCTGACCAGATGTTGGTCAAAGACTTGACAGACGCATTGGAAAAGAAAGGATTATACTGCGGATAAGTCAGAAATGATAATGCAAGCCGCCGCACTAAGAAACCACGGCAGCACGAGCACTGTGTGGCTGCACGTAATTCGTAATTATTAACTGGGTTGCCTAGAATTTGGTTTGTTTTCGACTCAAGTGTCTGCGCTTCGGTCTTGGGGCCAACACATAATTTAGCCCGAACAGTCAAACGTGTTAGTCTTGAATGATTCGAAGCTGTGGAAGTTGAGCAACACGAGTTTTGCTGTTGACGTGTACCTCGTTGTAGAGAGAGACCATCATTTTCGTTTTCGTTTAAATGCACATTAATGAAAAAACTAAGGCTAGGCTGATTATGTAAATAAGTACCTACCCGTCAAAAAAACCGGCAACGGAACCTTGCTGATCCGGCTGAGTCATGCAATAAGGTTTCCACTCAGGTCCAGTGCGATCCAGCCGTTTGAAGCTCCCAAGCTGGTACCTGAGCTCTGACGCGCAAACTCGCGATGCCTAGCAGTACCTAGCCAGCAACTGTAGCTCTCCACACCACAGCTCCTTTCGTAGCCTCGCCATCTCATCCACCCAAACCACTTCTACAGCATTGATCCTCTATCGAAACACATTTTCTCATAATCCAATTTCTTAATATCCAGCAACCATGGCTGATCGTTACTCATTCTCCTTGACTACTTTCTCCCCCAGGTAAACTCCTTTGACATGGACCCGTACTGCCGTTGTAAGCTAATATCTTGATAGCGGAAAACTAGTTCAGATTGGTATGTCAACTTCCTTACGAAACGCTACCGGCGTTGTTGTCCGGTCAAGGGATCTACGCAACGAGATATATAAGACGATAACTAATGCACCGGTTTTCCAGAGTATGCTCTGAATGCAGTCAACCAGGGTGTGACGGCCCTCGGCATCAAGGGTAAGTAAGCTATCTAGAACGTCAAGATGTATACGTACTGACCTTCTATGTAGCGACAAACGGCATCGTCCTAGCGACCGAAAAGAAGTCCTCGTCACCTCTTGCCGACCCGTCCTCGCTGTCTAAAGTCAGCTTGATCACTCCCAACATCGGCATGGTATACTCAGGAATGGGACCCGACTACAGAGTACTAGTAGACAAGGCACGAAAGGTGTCCCACACCGGCTACAAGAGAATCTACAACGAGTACCCACCCACCCGGATATTAGTCCAAGATGTCGCACGAGTGATGCAAGAAGCTACGCAGTCTGGTGGTGTCCGGCCGTATGGTGTCAGTCTTCTGATTGCCGGATGGGATGAGGGCATTATGCCGGATGAGGAGGCTGCCGTCGAAGGCGAGGTTACGGGAGAGAAGAAGCCATCGGGCAAGACGGGCGGCATCTTGAAGGGCGGTCCCATGCTTTACCAGGTTGACCCGTCTGGAAGTTACTTCCCCTGGAAGGCTACTGCTATCGGCAAGAGCGCAACTACGGCCAAGACATTCTTGGAGAAGAGATACACCGAAGGTCTGGAGTTGGAAGACGCCGTGCACATTGCGCTTCTAACCCTGAAGGAGACTATCGAAGGCGAGATGAACGGAGAGACTATTGAGATCGGTGAGTTATAACACGATGCCTAGACTGGAAGAGCTTACTAACTGTCAAAAGGCATTGTTGGTCCGCCTGCCGACCACCTGCTTGGCGTTGAGGGAGTTCACGGTGCCACTGGTCCACGATTCAGAAAGCTCACTCCACAAGAGATCGAGGACTACTTAACGAATCTGTGAGCATAAGGTATTACTGGCTTTCGCAAATTCGTTCACTGTACTATAGAATAGCATAGAGGACCCAAGTGAGACAAAATCATCGAGGAACTTGATTCTTGGTCAGTATGAATGAAGTGCGCTGTCCTGCTTCTACTCCGGAAATGATGTGTCCTACTCCTAAATTCAGAGGTACCTTCGTCCACGACTTTGCTTCGTCGACTGGCAGCCCTAGCTGACCATTTGCGTTGCTACCAATGACGTATACATCACCGTCCGAGGTAAGCACAATTATATGTGATTCTCCTACTCCACAATCCATTATATCGCTCTCCTCAACTACCACCGGCATTGGATCACTCGACAGGTCTTCCAGGAGAGCTGGCCGCCCTGGGTGGCCACCCCAAGCGTAGAGGTCATGACCTTCCGTCAGGGCAAGGATGACATATCCAGCTGCGCTGACCTTACTTATCCTACCCGTTGGTAGTTCCTGAAGTTCTTCTACGAGACCAGGTCGCTCAGCTGGACTATTACCTACTTGTGAGTTTGGGCTCCCTCGAAGAGAAAAGGGTATATCTTACCTTGAATGTGTTATCTGTCTTCCGAGGCAAGCACTGTACCGCTCGTCTCCCCAAGTCCAGACACGACCATCATGTGATAGAGCTACAAAACCTGTTTCGTACGCAACCAGTTGGACGATTTGTCCCATTCCGGAAAACTCTTCTTTTTCTTGTGTTTGCACGACAGATCTGGAAGGATATTGATAGATGATGTCCCGCCCATCGTACTCTTAAGATGTTTTTGTAAGTAATCTGCCAGGTATACGACCAGAGCAGAATGCTTACCAGCTATGATACCATTCCCCGCTATAGCTGCTGTGGATGATAGAAGCTTATCTCTGATACCCTCTGGAGTATCCCTGACGAAGCCTGCATGTCGGATTCCAGAACCAGTTTTGACTTGTTCCCATTAGTATGACTTATGACTTATAAGAGGCAGCTCAATTTTAAGAATAGAATACCTACTAACCAAAGGTACAAGACAGGAAACTAGACGGACGTCCGATAAATTCTCCTTTCAAGACAGGTTGAAATGCCGTAATATCATCAGATTCGTCAACCACATTCCCATTGTCAAAGTGTAGTTGTTGCCAGGCGTTGAAGCCTGTAGCAAGGAGTTCCATGACTCCGTTCAATGTTGTTAAGACTTGGTGCGTTTGGTTGATGTACTTGCGTGGGAACTGTGCGTAAAGAGACCCTTTTACGCACTGTCAATATTCACCAATTAAATGCATTCGATATATGAATAAATCGGTAGCTGTACCGTGCCAGTCCAAATGCGAGTGCGGCCTCCGTCAAGCAGGTACTTGTTACTGCAGGTAGCCCTGCCCATGGCCAGTATGACTGGTCATACACCACACATACTGGGCCAGCTCAATCGTAGTGGCAGGCAGCCTTGCAAGAAAATTTCTGCTTTTACCTTTGCATATTTGGAAAATAATGTTAGCAGAAGACTCGCATCGAATGTGTATCGGCAAGCCAAGTCCCTCGAGTTCCCGTTTTCAACACCGAGAGACGATACAATTTGGGCTTCCCTAGAGCTTAAGCCACAGGCCACAGAATTCACATCCCTTGCCGCCACGGTCATGCATGACGATCCGTCGCCGCCGTCATCGACGAGCCTAAGCCCTGAAAGTCTGAGTGATGACGACAACTATTATACCGCCTCTGAGAACCATGAAGAACCCGGCCCCCTTTTGAGCGGCCAGTCCGAGGGCGAGATAGAAGTCACTCTTGCTGAGGAGAACGAGATCCAAGACTCGGTTATCATACATGCTCGCGAGTATCAGCTCGAGATGTTTCAAGAAAGCCTCAAACGTAACATCATCGTTGCGGTAGGTAGCCACTGGTACTTCGTTGCGCTCTTCGACTTACACGCCTTTGCAGATGGAGACGGGTACTGGAAAAACACAAGTGTAAGTAATCTCGCTCGATCTCTTGTTCGTGAGATGGATCCCGCGGCCATGACTTGATATTTCCTGAGTCCTACTCCCTCCTGTACGTACGCTTATACACTTTCAGTGCCGTCCTGAGAATCCAAGCTGAGCTAGGAAAATGTGGTGCCGACAAGGTAAGTATATTCCAGCCCTACCTCTTCGTCTTGGTTTTGACCGGGTCAGATCATTTGGTTCCTAGCCCCTACTGTCGCTCTGTGCGAGCAACAATTCAGGGTGCTCAAGTCACAAATTCGAGCTGTCCAGATCAAAATTCTCATCGGTGAAGACGGCATTCAGACCTGGTCCGATGTTCGTACATGGGATGAATACTTGAAGAATGTACGCGTGGTAGTGTCTACTTACCAGATACTTCTAGAAGCAATCACACACGCATTCGTGCGCATGGATAGGCTCTCCTTGATAGTGTTTGACGAAGGTGAGTGAATCGCCCTCTATGTGGCACCAAGAGTTAACGTCCGTAGCGCACAACTGTCGCGGTAAACACCCTGGCAGTTTGATCATGGATCGGTATCGTAATAATAAAACTGCCGGTCTACCGGTTCCGTCGATACTGGGTCTCACAGCGAGTCCTGTCATAAGTTCAAAGCTTGACACCCTGGAAGACATTGAGAGAACGCTAGACGCCGTGTGCAAGGGCCCGACTATCCATCGAGAAGAGCTCAGGTCTATAGCACAGCGACCCAATATGCACTGCGTCTCTTACTCTTTACCTTCTGGTATTCCAATCACTAGCACGATGGAGAGCCTGTCTATGGTGTATATCAACTTGAATATATACGAGGATCCTTACATTATCCGGCGACAGGCAGACAGTAGCGAACGCAGTCGAATAGAACTGTTGAATGCTCTAAATAAAAGGAGTACCTACGTCCGTCAGCAATTTCAATCGTTGTGGCGGAGAAGCGGAGAGATCCAGCAAGAGCTCGGATCTGTAAGTTGTCCTACTTCTGCAGCCCCTTTTCACCTTCGTTTCAAGACCATCTTCGAAATGTACACCATGAATCAACCGTCTAAACTCATTCCCAAAACCTCTACATATGGAAATACTAACTCTGTTAATCTAGTGGGCTGCAGATTACTATATCTCTGTTGCCATCGCTCAGTTCCTCGAGTCAGTTCAGGAGAACAACCAATGGTTTCGTGAATGGGCTTTCGAGGAGAAACGATACCTCGCGAATGAATTGAGAAAGGTTCAAATATCGACACCGCCACCATTTGAAAGCGCAACCGGCACTGAGATCTCTGATAAAGTGACAGTTCTCGTGAGAGAACTTCTGCGCTCGCTTGACGACACAATTGGTATCATATTCGTTCGCGAAGTTTCCACAGTAGCTGTCCTCTCACATATACTGTCAATTCATCCCCTGACAAAGGACCGCTTCCGTATTGGCACAATGGTTGGTACTAGCAACTATGCTGGCAAAAAGCGAGACCTCGGCGCCCTCGCCAAAGTCAATAGCTCCCAAGACCTAGAGGATTTTCGAAATGGCGAAGTTAATCTGCTTTTAGGCACGAGTGTCTTGGAGGAGGGCATAGACGTCCCTGCCTGCAATATGGTCATATGTTTCGACAAGCCAGATAATCTAAAGGCATTCATTCAAAGACGTGGCAGGGCCCGGATGAGAGAGTCAAAACTCATCCTGCTTATGAGCGATGAGAGTCCTGCGGGCCAAATTAATGAATGGACGGCCCTCGAGGAGGAAATGAAGAGACGGTACGAGGATGAGATGAGACAGCTTCTGGAACTCGAAGAATCGGAAGAGTCAGACGTCGAACCCCTATATATACCCGAAACTGGAGCCAAGCTTGACTTCGACCAAGCGAAATCACATCTCGAGCATTTTTGCAGAAAACTTTCGGTTCGGCAGTACGCTGATTTGCGGCCGTATTATATCTTCAAAAAAACCGACGTCCCTGGGAGAGGCGTTCCGCAAATAAGCGCAACGGTGGTTCTTCCTATGTCACTACCTCCTGATCTGCGACGAGTGGAAAGCAGTGGGGTCTGGTCTTCCGAGAAGAATGCCAGCAAAGATGCTGCTTTTCAAGCATATGTCGCCATCTACAAAGCTGGTTTGCTGAACGACAACCTACTTCCCCTGAAAGATGAATTTCTACAAGAAGCCCAGTCGAGGGTGGGAGAGGCAGAAGTTCGTGAGCGATGGAGCCCTTGGATACGGGTTGCGCATGCTTGGGGCCGCCAACTTGAATTGTACCAGCGTCCTATACGTCTAACAGACCGACAAGGCGATGTGCTATGCGAATTTGAAGCTTCCTTGCCTGTGCCTTTCCCAGAACTGGCAGGGTTCGAGCTCTTCTGGGACGCCTCGACATCATGGAGAGTCGAAGTAGGCGAGATGAAGGTCATACCTACCCATGACATCCAAATCGATCAAAGTCCAACCTTGGTTGACTTGGCATGGCGACATCGCCTCGTGAAAGCCAAGGACGAAGAACGATTTATACTTCATCTTCAGTCTCCTACACGAGATATCCTATCCCAACAATATGTTGGCCAGAAAACCATCGACGAAGCCTGCCTGGGAAACTCAGGACTCGTACGCAACAATCAAGGATATCCATTTTTCTTCAAGGCATACCTGCCATCTCTTCATCCACCCTTAAAAGCGACAGAAATGCTGGCTGATGAACCGGTTGACGTTCCTTGGTTGGTACTAGAGAAGTGGCCACGGCGAAGGGACTTCCTTCACCCTCTAAAAGACACTTCTCTAAAAGACGCTTGTAGAAAACCAAAACTAAGTAACTGGCCTGCGCACCTTTGCCAGATGGATAATATCCATGTGTCGAACGTCTACTTCGGCGCGTTTATCCCTGCCATCATACACATGATAGATATACACCTGGTTGTACATG